>JBBPDI010000015.1:13024069-13036954 GCA_037974545.1 Cucumis variabilis | reverse complement strand
ATTTTTGGTACACCATTCCAAAACACACAATCTTATAAATTAGGGATTCAAATTCAAATTTTACGTTTTCAAAATAGGTTTATCAGGTCTTTGTTTTGTATTAGGATCTCGTAAATTTATATTAAGTTTCAATAATCACGTTAAGACTATTTAATAATTTATTATTAATTTTATATGATTTTAGCATACAATATATTTGTTTTTCTTTTTTTATTAAATTGATTTCTTTTTTAAATTAATAAAATTTCTATCATTTTTAATTTATATGCTGTTTTTCTAGCAAAATACTACATCATAATTTCAGATTTTTTTTTTTATAAAATAGATATTAGGTTAAACTTAAATATCTTGTTAAAAACAATAATAATTATGATATAATAAAAAGCGATATATGGTTTACTACTTATTTTAATTATATAATGCAAATAAAGATCAATATGTGTGTGAAAGAAAAAAATAAAAAATGACAAAAATGTTAAATGAGAACGTAAGAAATTTAAAAACGTCTTTCAAGAGGTCATCCAAAACTTTCAAGATACCCTATAGGATGCCCGAAAATCTCTAGATGTTGAGACATCTTACACTACTACGAAACAAATATGATAGTCTAGATGTCCACTTCATGACAATTTAAGATGACAGTAAAACAAACTATCCTTTAAAATTTTTGTTTCAAAAGTACCCTTTAACTATTAAAAAGTCTCATAAATACCTTTGAACTTAAAAAAAGTCGAAAAACGTATTTTCGTTGACTCAAATTTTACACCAATTTTCTACTTGACTAAAACCTAAAGTTATAACATAAAATTCCAAAATATCACACAAAATTTTAAAATTAATAACTAGTTAAACACACAAATGTATTTGACTATTAACACGCTAAACTTTTAAAAATACTTAAATATTTTCAAAAGTTTTAAAAATACTCTTAAACTTTTTTTAAAAAAAAGTTAAAAAACTACTCTTATTATTATATAGCACAAGTTGTTAACATCGTCTTACTTCTCTATTTTTCTTCTTTTTTCTTCATTCTCTTTTCAGTTCAAATAAATAAATAAAGTTGAAGTATGGTATATTAACTCTAACAAGAACAAAGAAAATAATAGAAGCACCAAAATATTTTAGGCCTTAAATTATTTAATTATGTTTGTATGTTAATAGTTTAGCTAGTGTGCGTTAACAACTCGATAGACAACTCAAATATCAAGGATAATTTTAACTATAATTGAAAAATTTGTGGACTATATTGAAATCAAACTAAACAGATAAATAAATAGAAATGTTACATCTTTAAAACCAATAGACCTAGTGAAAACTAAATTCAAAACGCGTAACAAAAAACAATGTATTATCTTTTTCTTTTTCTTATATTAGAGAGGATACCATTAATTAATAACACGAAGTTAGCTACAAAATAAGCAAACACCCACATGGCATGGTAGTTAGACACTTGCCTTACCACATCATGATATGTTTCTTGAAACCCTAGACATTGTTTATCCTTGCTCCGCATTGACCGATTTCGTCCGATAAGCAATGTGCAAGATTGTTGTATAGTTGGTGTTGCTCACCCTCCAATATTTGCATGAGTGAAAACAAGTATTTGTAGCCGATTCAATAACCATACTATTGTGGTAAAATGAGGCCTTACCATCTTACTAACTCAAGAAGACTTGGTTTATTATTAGATTGGATCATAAATAAATTATTAATTTATTATAGGGGTAAAATGAACTTTTAATCTAACTTTAATTACGAACAACTTGTGAATAATCAACTTGCATGTAATGACTACGTTCAACAATTACTTACTAGTGCAACTCTAAATCTACAGTAGAGTGACCTACAATTAATAAATAACGAAAACTAATTTGTGTTAGTTTATTGTTACGGTCTTCTAACTAGTTCATACAAAATAATTAGGTCAACAAGAAGAGAGTAGAACTCGCCAACATTTTCTCTATGATTGTTAAAGGGTAAATATTCACTTTAGCCTTGTCTTTGATGCGTAACCATGGACCTTTTGTTTAATTCTAAATAACTCAAATGTCGATCCAGCATAATGGTTTATCATTTATTTTCTTAAAAAACTACGAGCCCGTTTGGATTGAATTATTCAATAAATTCATTTTTGTTTTAACTTTTTTTCCTAAAACTTATTTAAAATACTGGCTTCCAAACATTTTACTTCTTTTTCAAATAACTTATTTTTATAAAATCTATATAATTTGTAATCAATATAGTCTTTCTTTGCATATGATAAGTTGTATAATTATGACATAATTTTGACTTGATCACAGCCACATTTAGATATCATGTGTGGAAAAAAATGAAGACTACAAAAATTGGAAAAGTGTACAAAATATTTACATTTCATAGAAAAATCGAGTACAATCAAATTTTGCTTTTTTAGTATTTTTTTTCGTTGCCATGAAATGTGACAGTTTTTTCTATTATTATTATTATTATTATTAAAAGAACCCAAAAACAAAAGTTGTATAACAAGAATAAAAGCATATATGGAAATTTACATTTTTAATGATAAATTAAATAGGTATTTAGAGTTGGATACTTAACCATTACTTACCTAACGAAAATATATACAAAGTATAGATTGTATTTTTGAGATATATAAAGTTATCCAAGTTTGGTGACACACGACTGGTTATTTCCTCCCCCACTTTACTTTTCTTTCACCACCATTTCTCATTCTCTTTCAGTTCATATACCAAATTATGATATATCATTTCTTGAAATGTCCATTTCTCCTACCAGTCCTTCCACACCCAAATGGAACAGAAAATGAGGAAGAAATTAGCAGAGAAAAGAAAAATCATCTGAAGGCTAAAATGGAGAGAGTGAGGAAGATGAGTGCTAGAAATGCATTTCCTTAAACATAAAAACTATTCTTTAAAAAAAAACATGAATCAGAAATATATTATGTTGAATATATTTTCTGCTAAGCTAAGAAAAATATTGACTTATGATAAAGATTCTTCAAATTCGAGTTGAAATATCAAACGTGACAGATTGTAGAATAAAAGGAAGATGATGAAGGTGGAATATTTTTTTTCCAGAATTTTATTTTCCACGATCGCATGTGAAGGCTATACTTTGATTACAACTTTCTCTAAAAAAAAAATCAGAACAAATATATAAAATAAATTAAGGAATGTGTGGAGGAATATGATTGGGTTCAGAAAATTATGATTGATTTCCTACGCCAACTTTTACAATATAATTTATTTGTCTAATCAAAACATTATAGGAAGGATTAAATTGTAAGGTCGTGTTTGTTGATTTCTTCAAAGAGGAAACAGTTGTTATGATCCGAATATATAACATAAAATATTAAAGAAAATAATAATAAAGGGAATGAGGTTTAGTTAGCCGATAATCAAAATCATTGGCTTACATATTCGTATGTTGCACGTTCAATAAGCTCGAATTAATGTTTAGTATCAAACATATCTTTGTAATTGATATTAATATTTATCTTTTATTTAGTCACTTCAACTTTATTACTAATGTGTTTTTATATTTGATTTAATAATTCATATTAAATTAGCTCTTCAATGATTCATTTTAGATAGGAAAAAAATTGCAAATATAGCTATCAAGCTTCAGATTTTCTATTTTTTCATAAATTTCTTCTCTCTTTTTTCCTTCTTCCTATCGTTACTTTGTACTTTTTTTTGTGATAAATTATATCTTTTAATTGAATCTCTTCTATTATCGCACCTCTCCCGCTCCGTAGAGTTCAAGACTTCCGCTCACATATTAGACTAAAAAGCTCAAAGAATGATCGGCTCATCCTAATCCAAAATATATGGATGGTCCTCCGGATAAATTCTCCGGAGTCCGGGTAAACCCTGCGGACCAGGACCCTTGATAGTAGACTTTGTAACCAATGGAATGTCATCCCATTTTTTGAAAAAATTATACATTCACTTTTGGTGAGAACATATCTCTATTTATCACTAATGTTTGGCAAAAAAAATATTTTAGAAAATAAATCTTAATTTTACGGTTTTTTTTTCTTTTTTGTTATTTGTTAATAGAGAAAATAAATCTCTCTATGTAGAAATCATGGCCAACAATGAGCCAACTTCATGCATGCTATCAAACAAGTATGTGTAGAACACTTTCATTCATTCTTTATTCATCAAAGGTGAAGAAGTATTTGTAGTGATATTTATAAGGGTGGTTGGCAACAAGAAAGTAACGAAAAATAAAATGAAACTAACTACTTTAACGGTATTTATTTTTATAATAGTCTAATACTCCCCCTTAAGATGATGAGTATAAATCTCTAACTCTCATCTTGTATAAGTGAAGATATAAGGTCGTGGCATTAATGGGTTTTGTAAGAGCATCAACTAGCTGATTGGAAGAGCGTATGGGTAGTAGCTTGATAGATATATCAATAACTCTATCTCCAACAAAATGACAATCAAGATATATGTGTTTGGTTCTCTCATGGAACATAGGATTGTGAGCAATGTAAATAGCAGTCTGGTTATCATAGAAGACAATGGCTGGTGAGATCATCTGTTTTAGCCATGAAGATACCTTGGCCAGGTGAACCTTTGATGTATTTCAAAAGATGATTCGTAGCATCCATATGTGTCTTGTTGGGATGAGCCATGAATTGGCTGAGTTTATAGACTGCAAACGTTATGTCAGGTCTTGAAATAGTCAGGTATAATAGTCTTCCCACCAATCTTCAATAAGCGACTGGATCCTTGAGGACTTCTTTCTCTGAACTCTTTAGTTTCACCGTGGGATCATTGGCATTGCAATTGGTTTGGCACAATTAAACCAACTTCTTCTAGTAAACGCAGAGCATAGTGTCTTTGTGACAGAAATATACCATTTGAAGAACGAGCCAGCTCAAGTCCAAGAAAAAATTTGAGAGAACCCAAGTCTTTGAGTAGGAATTTACGATTAAGTACTGCTTGTAGACCTTTAATAAGTTCAATGTTTGCTCCAGTGATGATGATATCATCAACATAAACAAGTAATGCAATGAAGGCAATGCCTTGGCCCTTTGTAAATAGAGAATAATCTGCCTTTGATTGTTGAAAGCCTAAAGAAAAGAGGAACTGTGAAAACTTGGCAAACCATTGACAAGATGTCTGTTTTAATCCATAGATGGATTTATGTGATTTGTACACCATTTCCCCCCCTGAATGGTAGTATTTGGTTTATAGCCAAGTGGTAAGTCCATATAGACCTCTTCGAATAAATCTCCATGGAGGAAGACATTATTCACATCAAATTGGACTAGATGCCAGTCCTTTGAAACTGCTATAGTCAACAATGTTTTGACAGTCACCATTTTAGCTACATGTGAGAATGTTTCAAAGTAATCAAGGCCTTCTTGCTGTGTGTACCCTTTAGCAACGAGTCTTGCTTTATAGCGTTCAATAGTGCCATCTGCTTTGTGTTTGATTTTGTATATCCACCAGCATCCTACAACATTTTTTCCTTTTGGTAATGGAATAATACTCCATGTATGATTAACTTCCATAGCTTTCAGTTCATCTTTCATGGCTTTTCTCCACCAATCATGTATGATAGCTTCATGATAAAAGGTTGGTTCGTGTAGAGTGAGACATGTAGTATGAAGTGTTTAAAAGGTTGAGATAGGCTTGGTAGGATATGTACTGGTTTAAAGGGTATTTTTTAGAGTTTTGATGGTAAGGTTGTGATGTAAGGAGGCTACAATGGTAAGCTTGGAGATAGGATGGTTGTTTGGTGACTTAGTTTGATTTTCTTAGTGGGGTATTATTGGAAATTTGGGAGGGACTTTCCTCAGGTGTATTCCGTTGGGTCAACAGGGATGGATCATCCATGGACTGGGTTGTGGCTTCTAATGTGCTATCAAGATTTATATTTGATGAAGGGGGGAATTTAGGATATTTGAGGAGGTGCTAAGGGCATCATTTGGAGAGTCATGGAAGGCTTTCGGTAGAGAAAAATCTGATGTTGAATCTTTCACAAGTTGGGGAGAGGACAAATCTTTGAAAGGAAAAGCTTCTTCATGAAAGATGACATCTCTTGAGATAAAGAATTTCTGTTGATCAATGTTGTATAGTTTATATGCCTTCATGCCTTGTGGATATCCTATAAACACAGCTGGTATTGCCCTGGGTTAAAATTTGGATCGATCGTGTAACAGAGTAGAGGCATAACACAGAGAGCCAAATACCTTAAATTACCGTAGTCAGGTAGCTTGTTGTTAAGCAGTTGAAATGGTGACTTCCAATGTAACAACTTGGATGGTGTTCTATTGATCAAATGAACAACAGTCAATACACATTCTTTCAAGAAAATCATAGGAACACCTGACTGAAAGAACAGTGCTCTTGCTGTATTAAGTATATGTTGATGCTTCCTTTCAACTACAGAATTCTGCTGAGGGCAATTGACACAAGAGAACTGATGCGGGACCCCTTTTTCCTTGAAGAAGTCAGTGAATTTAAATTCAAGAGCATTATTAGATCGCACTTGTTTGATTGTTTTATCATGTTGAGTTTCAATGAGTTTAAAAAACTGAGGTATTACAATTTTGACATCAACTTTTGTTTAAGCATGAAGACCCATGTAAAACGAGTAGCATCGTCTACTATGGTAAGAAAGTAGGAGTATCCAACATGGGTTGCAGTAGACATGGGATTTCATATATCAACATGAATAAGATCAAAGGCATTAGAAGATAAATGATTATTTGAAAGAAAAGAAAACTTTCTTTGGTTTGCTAAAGGGCATGTAGTACAATGATGATAAGCAAGAAACTTTAATTGCAACAAATTTTGTAAAGACTTTAAAGTGTCAGTAGAAGGATGCCCAAGTCTTTGGTGCCACAAGAAGCTATTGTCATGTGTGACAGCACATAATGAGGAATGCACAGCAGAGGAGCTTTCCAAGTTTAACACATAAAGTCCATACAAAAGTTCAGCACTGCCAATCTTCTTCAAAGTGAACTTGTCCTGAATTACACAATCGTTATTAAAGAAATTAACACTGATTGCTAGGTCTTTTGTCAGTGTACTCACTGATATGAGATTGAATGAAAATTCAGGTATATATAATACATTCTTCAGCTCTATGAATTCAAACAATCTAATGGTGCCAGCAGTTTTAACTTCAAACACTTGTTTGTTAGGCAATCGAATAGTTGTGGAGCACGGTTCAATAGATGTAAAGAAAGATTTGTAACAAGAAATATGAGTAGATGCTCTAGAGTCAATTATCCATAGAGGAAATAAACAAGTGGTACCTGCTATATATGAGATAGTTGTTTGAGTAGAAGCACTGATCTGGGCCTGGAGCTGATTTGAGAAGGTTTTGACATTGCATCAAAGCTTCTGCAGTGTTGGTTGCATTCACCAACTGATTGGATTGTGCAATGGTTTTGAGTTCCCACTGAGTTAGCCATATTATTGGTTCGCTGCTGTTTCGTATTATATTCGGGAGGATAATCATGAAGCTTGTAACATATGTCTACTGTATGTCCAGGTATGTTACAGTGTGTGCATACTCTTTCTTTCCTGTGCTGATTGGAAGAACCATGCTTAGATGGATTCAAAGCTACTGCAAAGGCCATCGCTGAACTTGTGGAAGAAAAAGATATTCCAATTGATCTTTGTTGTTCTTCTTGAAGAAGGAGAGAAAATGCTCGGCTTATTGAAGGAATAGGCTCCATAAGGAGGAGTTATGCTCAAGCTTGAGAAAAATTCTCATTCAATCCCATGAGGAAATCCATAAGTTATTCCATTTGAAAGAATTCTCTCATCTCTTTTACACCGTCACAGTTGCAAGCTCCACAAGTACAAGTCGGTCTATAAGTATTCAGTTCATCAATGAGAGTTTTGAATTTAGTGAAATACATACTAATGGAATCCTGGTTTTGTGCCAAAGTCGCCAGTGATCGCTTCAACTGTAATATTCTTGGCACATTTTTCTTCTGAAACCTCTCCTTGAGATTAATCCAAATGGTTCTTGTTGAATCTGAAAATAAAATGCTTGCTGAGATCGACTTAGAAACAAAGTTCAGTATACAGGAAGTAACAATATTGTTATTTCTTATCTAAGCTAGAAGAAGATCTTCGGTTGGTCAAGTAATGGTTTCATCGATGAAACCAATTTTATTCTTCACTGAAAGACCAATGGTCATTGCTCGGCTCCAAAAAACATAGTTATCTTCGGTTAATTGTTTAGTGACTAACACTAAATTCGTGTTGTCATTGTGATGAAGAAAGTAAGGACTCAAATAACCTTGACTTTTATCTGAAGTATTTTGAGTAGAGGTATCGGTTTGGCTAGAATGAAGGTTTTCTTGATTTTTCGACAAGTTCTGTGAAGGACTGATAGTTAGGGTTATCATTATGACAGTGGATTTTAGCGGAAGTCGGAAAGGAATTTTAGGAGGAAAGGAAACTGCTCTGGTACAGTATCAAACAAGTATATGTAGAACACTTTCACTCAATCTTTATTCATCAAGGTGAAGAGGTATTTGTAGTGCTATTTACAAGGGTGATTGGCAACAAGAAAGTATCTGAAAATGAAACTAACTACTTTAATAGTATTTATCTTTATAATAGTCTAATACATGCATATATATATATCATTGGTAAAAATAATTAAGTTGGTTAACCACCCTACCAAATAGATCGATGCAAACAACACTTTTTATGAGATTGTGATGGTGTTGTTAAGGAATAATTGTTCTTCTAAATGTTGTGATAAAGTATATCTAAAAATATGACTCAATCGAGATTGTCAAACAAATTCTATGTAAGACAACGACTATTAAACATTGTAATCAATAATTTCAGTTTTGTATTTAAACACACTTTTTCTGACCAAAGTTCTGTTTTTATAGATTTTAAATTGAATATTCAACAAAATTGGTTTAAAAAAATACATGCATGAGAAAGTAAAATATAGTATTATTAAATGTATAAATATAATTAAAACGTGAAAGTGAAATTCCATATCAATAATTGAAACATAAATATTATATCATTCACGCAACCAAAATTAAACCATTAAAGTAAAAGATAAACTTGTGGTTTTTATGTTTTATTCTTATATATAACAACATATTTAAATATATGATTAAGAGTCCGTTTAGATTGAATATAGAACAAAATGTTTTTTAATAATACATTTCCTTTTAAACACTTTTTTGAAAATGAGTTTAAAATATAAACACTTACTGTTTGATTAGACTTTTTTTATAAGTGTTTACATGTAAATTTGGTTTTTAAAGATTTCTTCAAAATAGATTGTTTTATAAATCAATTTTTGATAAATGCATTATTTTAATTTGTGAAACACTACCATTTTTTTCAAAATAATTTTTTTGACAAAATTAAGCACTTTATAATCTAAACCAAACACACCCTAAGTTGAACTAAATCCGTTCTACTTAAATATTATATTGTCAACTAAAATGTGTCATCTTTCCTTATTCTTTTGAATTTTATAAAACTAAGAGGGGAGGTTGTGTGCAAGTAGAGGTTATATATATGAAGAGTATGGGAGATGATATACATAAAGGTTAATCATGTGATTTGAATCTCAATACACAATCAAGGCATATGGAAAACACTAGGAATTTGATTTCTTGAGGAGGACATAAAGCTATTCTATAGGGAACTATGCAATACTTTATGTAAAATCTAATCATTCTAACCCAACATATTTCTATTGTATATTATTTTCCTTCGATGATTTTTGTGCAACTCATGAATGATGATATATAATTTTCTTTTTCTTTTCATTCCTATATTAAATTAACTTTAAGTTAAGATTATTGCAATACATACATAAACGAAAACCGTATAGAAAACTATCTAGTACAAAGAGATAACAAAGATAAAAAAGACTTGTTTTTCCGACCAACTTTTGATTAGTGCGTTAGGACATTGTCATATACCCATCAACGGAGGAGAAGGAAGCAACCCTCACAACTTGCTTTCAAAGCTTATTTATTCTCTTTTTCGTTATTTATAAAAGATTGGTCAATGAGTTTGATACAATATTATTGTCTCTTAAAAAATTTTGTGTGAAATTAAAAAACTTTTTAATTACTCTCTAATAATACTCATTTGATATAGATTCAAAGTTATTGTTTATAGTCTCTTTCTTTCATATGTTTAACAATAATGTATAATGAGTCCAATAATTTTTTTTTTTTTGTGAAATTGTTTTGAGGACCAAAGATTTTCCTAAAAATATTTTTTGCTCTATTTTTAATCTTCATTAACAAAATTTGGATTATTTTGCTTTATTTTACAAACATATTGTTTTGTTTAATTAGTACAATAATTTGGGGTAGAAGGATTATTTGAAATACAAGTGAATCTTATAGACTAATAGTATAAGGATATGTTAGTTGAACTAAGTTTTTGTTGACTAGAAAAATATATTACTAAAACCATCATTTTGGCCAAATCTTTAAAAACTAGCTATGAATGAGAATAACATAATCCTAACAAATTTTTTGGAGTGTTTTAAAATAATCAAACTAAAATAAGAAGGATGATAATAATAATAATAATAATAAAGAAAATAACAATAATAATAAGAAGGATGATAATAATAATAATAAGAAGAAGGATGATGATGATAAGAAATAATAATAATAATAATAATAATAATAATAATAATAATAATAATTTATATAGTGGGACCCACCATTCACTAAATGCCAAAAAATCAACTCATTTACTTAAATAGTTTTAAAAACCTTCCTTTTACCCAATTTTTTTAAAAATGACTCTATTTTTCCAAATGACCCTTTTTTAAGCAAACAAACTTGTTTTTAAAATTACAAAGAAATATTAGAAATGAAAAAAAAAAACAAGCTTTTAAAAGAATACATTTTGTTTTTAAAAAACAAAACAAAACCAATTACCATAAATGCTTTTTACTTTTAATAAACAAACAAAACAAAAACCTACCATAAAACGCTTAAATTTTTTGTTTTGTACATTTAAATTTTGTTAAAGTTATAAATTTTGAAACAAATAGTATCAATTTCTATTGATGGAAACGTAACATTTAAGTTGTAAGAATATTATTTAGTGATATTACATATCCACCACATTTGACTTTTAAAAAAATAATGTTGATATAAAAATATTAAAAAGAATGTATTGTTGTTTGAATTGAATTATTAAGACATGATCATCCATTCTATACGTTGTACAGCTATATATATAAATAATAAGACATTACAACACTCTTTGCCTAAAATAAAATAAGTAACAATACCTCATCATTTCAATTTTGAACCTTTTCCCCTTCCTCACAACACTACTTATTCAAATCCACCAATTATCCTCACCTTCCTCTCTTTACCATTCTCACAGAAAACTCTTCTGATATCTACTCTAAAACTTGTTAATGGTTTAATTAAATAAAGATTTCATTTAGTCCAAACAGGTGGACTACATCCAGCTTCTGATCTTCACTACTTCTTCTTCTTCTTCTTCTTCCTCCTTGAGGCATAAACTTTACAAGTCAACTTTGTCCATTCCTCACGTTATTCCATTTTTTCCCCTTTCTCTCAATATCTATACTTTTCTTATTTAATATAATCTCTTAGCTTCTTCATTCCCACCCTTTCTTATTTACTCTATTTCTTTTCTACGTTTCCTAAATCTATAAATATTAACTCAAACTTCTTTCCTTACCCATATATTCCCTATGTAATGTTATAAAGTTTCTACTATAAACTAGAATTAAACAAAGTTAATCATTAGAAGAAAAAAGGTGTTTCGTTTTTTTTTTCTTTTCCATGATAGTCTTCGTATTCTAGAAAGTTATTAACAAGTTATTCGACTTTTAATTTTGATTATTGATAATAAATCTTTTCGTTCTTGATTTGATTGGTGGTGGAGCTAGAACTTAACGTTTGGGGTACAATTATTCCAACTTAACGTTTGGGGTATAATTATTCCATATATATACGATTAAAAGTTTAGCTCATGTACTTCTATATATGGTCTTAAGATTTTTAAATGTGTACAGTAGGAAGAGGCGCAATTAGGATAGAAGGACTGTATGACCACTATGCCAAAACTTCATTTTACTAGATGTGTGACACATATGCACCCTTTGCCCCCACATGGCTTCACCTCTATACTCGGTTAAGTTTAATGTTTATATTACAAGATGTGTTTAAACATATGAATTAATAGCACAATTAATGTTTTATATGAACATTAAAACAATAAATGAGTATATTTGAAAACTTATATTATAGTTTTAAAATTTGGTTTGAGTATCAATTGGTTTTTTTTTTAGTTTTAAAAAATTAAATTTATAAACATCATTTTTATCTAGATTTTTCTTTTTGTTGTGTCATAAATTGTTTTACCAATGTTTTCATAAACCAAATTTAACGTTTTAAAAACTAAAAGAATTGTTTTCTTTAGAAAAACAAAACAAAACTTAATTTTGTTATTAAAATTTAAAATGATTATTATAAACAGTGTCTTAATATTTGTTAGAAACTTTTTAAAACTAACAAACTTAAACCAAACTTGTAATTAAAAACTTTTTATAATCTATTTCAAGAAGTTTGGTTTGGGTTCAAGACTTCCATAAATTTATATTATCAATTATTATCAAGGAAACAGTCAAATATTTAGAAATTAATAAATAACTAGTAAACAATAAGGTTTTAATTATATTACATTTTAGTCTCTAACCTATTTTATTTAGCCTTTAAACCTAAACCCATAATCGATAATCTAATTAATCATCACAAATGCAATAATATAATATCATAGGTAGCTTAAAAGACTCAATTATTTATCTATTAATTAAGGATTTAAGATAGACATCCTTTAATTGAAAAAAAAA
>JBBPDI010000015.1:12761666-12777700 GCA_037974545.1 Cucumis variabilis | reverse complement strand
AAAACAAAACCACACATGAGACAACAAAACAAAACAAAAGAATATATATCAATATGTAGTACTAATTAATTATAAACGTTATATATTCCCAAGATTCCTTATTTATAAAAGCGTTTTTAGCTGTGTTCCATTTGGCAAATAACACAATTTTATAATCACTTCAAAACATGTGGTTTTTGGTTTGATTATATTTACAATTGTTTAAATTAATTTTGATGTCTAAAATTATTATTTATAATTATCAATATTAAATATTAAACTTAATTTAAACATTTTTATTTTGAAGTGATTGGAAAAAGTGATTCTAACCATTTTAAAATCACTTTTAAGTATACTAAAAAATAATAATAAACTTTAATTTAAGGATAAGAGTTCTTGCAAATATAAAAAGTAATCAATATAACATAATATTAAAAAAATTATAGATATAACAATATATATATATATATTGTTACGTTATTAAGTCAATTAAAAAATGATCAACCATAGATAGAGTCTATGAGAGAATGAAATATTTTGTGCATAAAAATATTTAGATTTGATTTGTTGAAAGTAATCAAAATATGAATTTCTGATGTTAAATTAAGATAGGAACATTAATTTGATTGCAATTGAAAGAAAGGGTTAGGAAAATGGGAGTGATTTTGTTCCCTCAATAATAATGTCTTGATATTCCCAAGATGTGTTGCCACTAAACGCACAGTTTAAAAACAATTATTCCAAACTAACTATGACTTCAAAATATAATTAGAAATGGACACACATCAAATAAAATAAAATAAAAAGATACGAAGGTATATTTTACTCGATCTTTTTTTCGAATTTGAAAAAAAAAACGGTAGAATCTCGTTCTCTTTTGAGATTGACATATATTACAAAATATAGAAGCGGTTGTCTATGTCTATTTTGATCTCAAATTTATCGTGTTTTATCATTTATTAATTTTTCAGTTAATTATATTTAACTATGGTTAATTTGATAACTATTTTTCCTTTTATTTTTTTAAAAGATATTTTTGGTTTTCTATTTCTAGTATACAAAAAACTTAGACATGGTTTTGATAGGACCCAAATAAAAATTTCATATCATCTCACCTCTAACACAATCAACCAAACAACGCAGTATTCTAATTCAAGAGCAAAAGCCACAGGAGGACTTGTGAGGAGTCACCCTTAGTCACCTTCTTTTCTTATGCTAAAATTGGGGGAATCTAAATTAGTCATATACAAAGATTCACAAACCCACCAATATTGCGACTATGAACAAACCAGAACTCAAAACGATGATACAACCCTTAGAAAATAAGACTCTTATGTGTCACCAATAGGCTGACCAAATTTGATCACCAATAGGCCACAATCCAACTATTGAAACTCTAATGTCGAGAACTTGGTGGAATCCCTCCTTTTTGTTCACTCAGTTTTTGTATTTTTCTTTTCTATAGTAATACTCATATTGTTGGGAATTTATGTCCTAAAACTTGTAGTTTGTAATCATATTCTATTCAATAAAGTCGTTATTGAAAAATTAAATATTATAATCTTGAACCCAATAAACTAAGTCTCGAGGCTATTTTTAAGTAAACTGGAACTTTATGTAGAGACATAAACGTGGATCAAGTTCGAGTATATAGCCTAAATAGTCTATAGTATATGAATAAAGTTTGGACGCCTTATTCAGAGAAACTATGGATGTCGCCCGCTTTGTAGTTAGTACAAACGAGGTGATCCTGAATCGTTCATGTAGAGACATGAAAGTGGGAGCATCCTATGTAAAGTACTTAACATAAGACTGAACCATGAAATAGTCACTTTTACGTTATAACACTGTTTACTGTTTAGAACTAACTATCTCGATTATTGATGACCTAGGTAACTTAATCTTAATCCTAAGCCAACTATGAACTCCTATTCAATTATCCTTAGATCTGCATAGGTGAGGGCTACTCATCAGCATTGGCCCAATAAGCCTCCCATTTCAGGGGTAAGATCGGGTGGATAGTTGGAGACGTAAGATGCAAGACGGAATTCACTTCTACTCGCTTTAGAGTTAGTAGATAAGTTGTTCTCTTAAGCACTTAATCCAAATCTTGAACAAGGGGCCCCACCCTCTCGTTGGCTCGAGAGGGATTAAGTTTATAAGTTGGACCTTAAACCAATTGTTCAATAGTGGATCAGTGGGACTTAAGGAGCAAGATGTAGTCTCAGGGGTAAAACGGTATTTTGGTCCAGCCAAGGTTACAAACAACCTGGGAAGGATTAACTTACTGATCATGGTTTTATCAAATAGACACAAATATATCTATAGTGAGGGGAGTGCAACTGCGGGACTTTAGCAGAATGACCCGTTAGTTAACAAATGTTGATTAACTCGATCTAAAAGAGTTTAGCCAGTTAATCTTGAATCATTGGAGCCCATAATTTATAGGTCTATTAGGTTCCTCTGCTAGCTCATATGGAATAAACTTAGAACATTGTGATGGAATAAGTCGAATTGTTCGAATTGGGAGGAGAGAGAAACCGACAAGTATATGTGATATAGCCATTGGATTTCAGATTAGAAATAGAGTTTTATATTTAAATGAGATTTAAATACTATAAATGGGGTTTAAATACTATAAATATGAATACGAATTCATACAAGAAAGCTCATAATTGATGAAAATGGTCAAAGTTGTAAAAAGTCAAAATGTTGATTTTTTTACTTTGAAAAGTCAAACTTTGACTGACCTTATATTCAAATGTGATTTGAATTTTAGAAAAATGAACGCAAATTCATGCTCGGGAGGTCGAAACTAGTCAAGTCAAACAAAAAGGTAAAAAGTCAAAATATTGACTTTTGACTTGAAAGGACAAATGACCATTTTACCCTTGGACTCAGTTAGTGAAAAGTTCTAACATTTTGTTGGATAATCTCACTATCACTTAGTGAGATATATGGCTAGATGAGATGTAGACACCCCCATAAGTTCCACTAATTGTTAGTGGATTATTAGGGGTTGAAATTTGGTTAACTAATTACATGCAAATTAGGTTATAATTAGGTTACACCCCCAAAGTTTTCAAATTTGTTAAAAACTTTTGCCTTTTTCTAGTAATTTGGGAAATTCCATAATTATTCTCCAAAATCTAAACAAAACTTTTCCCTTTGTTCCTTCAACCAATCGGGTCCCACATAACCCGATTTTAAGTTCAAAGATTAGCGAGTCATCTCTAGTGGTTGTATTGGTTTGAGTTGTGAAGAGATATCGAGGATTTCGAAAAGCTTCAAAGGTATATTTTTTTAAACTCTAATTTGTTTTAATTAGGGCATTTCAAGCATGTTCATCACTAAATAGCTTAGTTGCTTTTAGAGTAAAATTGATCAATTTTTCTGTTGCGTTTGTATGTTTTCCTTCACATATCACATAAAAATTATAAATATAGAAAAATTTATTAGTGATATACTTACCGCTTATAGATTTTTATGGTTTATCAGTTATTGATCAATATTTATAATATGGTCTAGGATAAATAGATCCTGATAAACTTTTTGCTACATTAACATTTTTAAAAAAGATATTCTTATACATGTCAATACTTTAAATCTAATTACTATATTTACAATTATTTTTTAAAAAAATAAAACATTACTTGCAATAAATAACATATTTCACATTAGCTTTTAACATCTAAAATTGTTCCCAAGAAAAAAAATTCAAGTAAATTAGATTCTAAAATCAGTCGCATAAGTGCTGATGAGTAAATTAAATTATACATTTCTAACACAAGTTCAAAGTAAAAAAAAAAAAAAAAAAAGTAGTAAATTAAATCAACTACAATAACTTGGGCATGCACCACTTACACACATCACACTGAAACTTATAATTTAAGACACAAATATGAATTATAATGTTGTTTAAATATTATTATTGTAGCTTAGGTTATAATTAATTACTTATGAGCAGCAGCAGCAAGTTGAAGAGTTATAATGAAGGTTGATTTGGCAGCTTCTCTCACATATCTCACATCTCCATTCATCATCTTCACAAGTTTTCTACTTATGAAAAGGCTATAACCTTCTTCAGATGAATCCTCATGATCCATATCATTTCCAAACATCTCATTTAACAATGATTCTGGTATGCCTCCTCCAACATATGTTATCCTAATTAAATTAACCACACCCAACAACACACAAAATTATTATAAATAACATTATAAAATTAACTTAATATATATTTAGTACCTGAATTCAAGATGAAGAAGATGTAGTGAGTTCCCAAAATGATCCTTATTAGTAAAAGTTGTTGAAAGCATAAGTTGGCCACCTGTTGGTGCATAATGAACTGATATCAACAAGAAATCAGCCATTATTTGTTGAAGCCTCAAATTGTCACCATATAATGTCTCACACATTATCTCTTCTCCAACTTCATTTTCTATTTGAATGCCTTTCCCTTTGCTCTTCATCATCACTTGACTTATTGCTACCACCAATACTTCATGTAATGAAAACTCAACCATTTCTAATTCAATCACTCTGCACTCACATAATTAAACCAATATTAATTAGTAGAATATATTTTGAGGTTAATATATTAAAAATGTAAATATATATATATATTTAAAACATACCCTTGAATAATATGATAAATATCATGAGACTCATCAAGAACCTTGGAGATTTGCCTTTGACAATTAACACTATTGATCAAAAGTTGCTTCTGTTCCACTCCCAACTGAGTTTGTTGCAACATTTTCCTTGAAAAAATAATCCCGCACAGTGGATTTTGAATCTGCCTCTTCATATATCCCAATGCCTTCAATCTATTCGAAGCAGTTCTCTCACACAATTTTTGAATACTCAAAGCTTGTTGCAATTCTTGACTCGCAAGTTGCAAGAAACAAAAAACCCCAATAACTCCACCATCTCTATCCAATATCTTATTAACACATAATAGACATTCCACAAACATCCCATTTCTTCCGTAAAAACCAAATGAAATATTCTTTTCAGGATCTTGCCCACTCATTGCATTGTTCAACACAATCCCAAGATTCACAAATGCTTCTTGATTCTTCAGTTGGCAACAACATGATGACGAGTTGTTTAATTGTGTTCCAAAAACTTCTCCTAAAAGCATTTTGTTGACAACTGATTCACGAGACCATCCACTTAGTTTTGTCATTGCTAAGTTCCATTCTGTGCTCCAACCAAATTCATCTAACCCAAATATTGGAGGGATTAGTGGGTTAGGGTTTTGTACTATGGCTTTGTAATCACCTTGTAGTTTTGTGAATTTGTCCATTACTATCTTTTGACATGTTATGTCTTGTGCTACAAAGCATACTCCCACCACATTTTCACTTAAGTCTTTGCTTGCACAAGCATTTACTACTAGACTTATCGAGCCTGAATTGATGTCCACGTTGTGTGTTTTTATTTCGAATTGAACGTTTTTTTCCTCTTGACCTGTTGAAGAAAATAGACCACAACATCGTTAAAATAAATTAAATTACATATGACGACAATTCTAAATTGGCCTTAAATATATATTTTTTTAAATCTCTAAAGTACTATAAACTATTGATCTTAATATCACTGCAACAACAATTTTGGTTATAGATTTCAGTTTTGAATTGACTCATCATGTAGTATGATGTTATAATACAAACGGACATCATATATCGTACGTGTATCATGTATTGTAGGGTACAGTTAATGACAAATTATCTGACACTATAATGTAGACACAATTGTTTATTAGGATGACAATTTCTAACTAATATCATATTCTCACGATCATATAGGTATATATGATGACAGTTTCCTATGATGTCAGTTAAGAAATGATATCCTACTTATATCATCATGCGTGGCAATTTGTAATTATAATATCTGTTTGCAACTGTGATTGTATGGATAATGGATGATAATTGTGTAAAATTGATGCAATGAATACTAAATAAATAACCTAGCTTAAAGGTAACGATACTAACATATTTTTTGGATAAATACTAAATAATATCAAATATGTAAAAGGAGTAAAATTAAACCAAAATGTACCTTGCAATGCCAAGACCAACATCTTCTTGACAATTTCAACAGAAGAATCTTCCACTAATGTGAGCAAATTCTTGCCAATGGCTTTGTCAACCGAAAGTCCAGTCAATTCAGCAATTTTTGAGTTCCAACCATTCACAAGCCCATCAACATCAACAGCCAAAATTGGAACTGTGGCTGTTTCAATCAACCTAACCATTTCACTTGTTACTGATTCCAATTCTTGCCTCCCATCAAGAATTTTGAGATCACTAAGTGTTGTTTGTATTGATTTTCTATGAATCTCACTCATACGATCATCTCTATCTTTAAAAGTATTTCTTAGTATAAGTTGCAAAGAATGAATTGCATCCATTTCAAAGTCCTTCCATGGCAAACTCCTTGTCTCAACCACTTCAAGAAAAGCCTTAAAAGATGATCTTGGATGCATTTTCCTTCCATCATCCTTCTCACCCGGCTCATGCTTCGCCCCACCCCACCGAATCTCCTATGCAGTGCGATCGAAACCAGAAAATCATGTCGTTGGAAGATATCCTCACAGCAGCCACCCCACACACCACGTCGCCAAGTGCAAGGGCGCCGGGGTACCCGGCATCGTACAAGCTATCAGTACTCAAACCAGTGGAATCCATATGATACTCCAAAATCCACGAAGCAATATCTTGAAGATGAAAATCAGTAGGGGTTATCCCTAGTCTCCATACCTTGTTATTGTACAATAATGCAGCTCCATCAGATTTGACAAGATCCATTATATTAGGAGTTCTTGACACAATCCCTAAAGGAGCATCACGCATTAACATGTCACATAAAAGTGTTTGAGTTCTCAAGATATTTTTCTCCAAAATTTGATTCTCCAACTCCAATTCCTTGTTGACATGAATGGCAAAAACTTGAGCTAGAAATTCACAAGCATATCTAAGAGGAAAAGGGACAAATCTAGGAGTTGTGTTGTGACAAACTACCAAACCCCACAATCTTTTCCTCTTATTTTTTTGCAAAGAAGCATCATTGTTGTTGTTTTGATCAAAATTCTCTTCTTCTTCTTCTTCTTCATTTACCACAATGGCCATAACCAATGAGGCAATAGAGTCCATATTCTCCATATATTGCAAATGGCAACAATGAGGAGCTCTTAAAGTTGAGCCACACAATGTCAAATCAAAATCAAGATGGTGATCTTGAATGACCTTCACATGTTTGGCTCTACAATCTACAATCATTCTAACCTTGTTCTTCATAAACAAAAATCTTGCAGCCTGAGGAATGTCAGTGGCTGGATAATGCAAACCAAGATAAGGTTCGAGGCCAGGCTTCGTAACCTCAGAAAAAACCTCTCCATGATCATCATCATGAAACTTATAAGCCATCACTCTATCATAACCCGTCAACTCAAACACTTCTTGAACCATAGTGTCACACAGTCTAACCAGGCTCCCACTTGGGAGAGCCTGGAGACGAGTGATGGCTTTGGCTGCAAGCTTATAGGATTGGAGAGCTCCTGCAGCGGTGACAGGGACTTGGTCGGGTTTGAGAGGTTCAAAGTCGATGATAAGGCTACCGGTGACGCGATGGAGAATGGCGTAAAAGGGTTTCCCCGAGGACTTGGAGTGGACGAGAATAGGGTTGAGGAGAGTGACGTCGGGGAAGGCAAGGACCTTGAGGAGGGCAGTGGCCGTGGGGGCCGTGAATATGCCTCGGAGGTCGGTGCCGATGGCGAGGAGGGGGTGGTTGTCGCCGTCGGGAACGGTGTGGGCAACGGTGGTGAGCATTTCGGGAGCATTTTGGCTGAAGGCAATGAGTTTGAGGGTGGTGGGGTGGAAGGCTAAGAGGCAGCCAAAGGGTTGGATGAGGTTGGATATTTGGATTTGTTGAAGGTATGCGGTGGTGGTGGCGGCAGGAGGTGCGGCAGTTGGGTTGTTGGTGAGATGGATTGAAGTGGAGTAGTCGAAGGAAGAACCGGATTGCTCAAAGTGGGATTGAAGCTTTGCATCTATGGAGGTTTGAGTGAGGATTCTGGAGCTGTGTCTTGATTGTGAGGAAGAAGAAGATCCTCCTACCGTGTTCCTGGAAGCTTGACTTGGTCTACTCGTTGATGACATGTTTTCTTCTTCTTTCTTCTCCAAACAGAAACACAAAACTCAAAGTCACATCGTTATGATTTTGTGACTAAAAAATATCATTACTACTTTTACGTAACTCTTTTTTTAGTCTTATAATCTAAATTTTCTTGTTATGTCATTTTTTTACTTTATTTCTGACAATGTTTAAAATCCAAACCAATTTTCAAAAACAAAAATCCAGATTTTGTCTTTACAATTTCTTTTCTAAAATTTCAACACTTCAAACTCAAAGAATGTGTAAATCAGGAGAAAATAAACTTAATAATTTAAAGAAGAAAGAAAACATAAAATTACCAAATCCAACCTTAGTTTTCTTACATTATTTTTCAAACTAACATACACATGAATGTAATAATGTCTTCCTTCACAAAATTATCAGAGAAAACCCCCCATCAATTTTATATGGTTGGATGGTGATAAAAGAGAAACAACAAAATCTACTTTCAATCTTCATCAATTGGATATGAGGAAGCATTTCCATCCATTTTCCAATTTACCTCCAATAATTATTAACAGATAGGGAATTTCCAGCAAAATTAGTGATACTTTCATAGTCAGAATGTTGTTTAATACAATAAATTCTATAATTGATTAATCTATGTTTTTTAAATTTTAAACGAAATTAATTAATATCAGCAAATAAATATTTAGTATAACAAATGATTTTTTTTCTCAAGAAAATGATAGACTCATACAACTTAATGCAAATTTTCACGTAGGAAATTTTAGATATGAGTATTGTCATTTCAACAAAGGAGGTTGGAAACGTTTTTTTTTTAAACATAACAAATTTCGGAGATGAGTGTAATTGAATAGACTACTTCGATATCGAGATGACATGTCATCTCAATTAATCTAAATACAAACTTCTTTCATTTAAAAAAAGTATCATTATGCCCGAAAAATAAAGAAGATGAACAAACGGATAAAACGCTCAATATGGCTTTAATATTATTGTAGAGATATATAGAATAAAAGGGATTAGGAAATTATAATGTAACAACATCCATTATTTAATTAGTTGGCTTGTATTAAAATAAACTCTTATTACGAGAATAAAAAATGGAATTATGAAATAATTGCCAAAAAGAAAAATTGCATATTCTTACTCAAAGGAAAATGGAAGGTTTTGAGAGTATTGTTAAGTTGCAACAGCAGAGAGAGAGAGAGAGAGAGAGAGACCTCAAACTTCACTTTGGTGTGAGAATGATGAAATGGGAAAGGTGAGAGTTTAAAGAGAGAGAGAGGACCAACTTGGCCACTTAGATTCGTTTTAACTAACATTTAAAATTACTCTTTATTATATTTTATTGTGATTCAAACATTATATATAGATTGAACTATGCTCATTTTAAATTTTTTGTTTCTTTTGCACTTTTATTGAAGTTGAAGACAATTTTAAAGCATAGAGTTTAAAATGGAACAAAATATAACAAGTATTTAATGTAAAAGAAGGACATAGAAAAACATTGAAGTAACTTCTCAATGATGGATTCTTACAAACATCTATAAATATAGATACCAAAATGATATTTTAACGTAACATTTATTATTATATTAGTGCGGTTTTGTGAAAATAGTAACGATAGAAGAAAAATACAGTGAAAAAAAAAGAATATAAAAATGTATAGAATAAAGAGAGAATTAAAGAGAAGGGAACAAAGCACAAGAGTAAGACTGCCCCATGTTGTTGGTGGTGGAAAGGGGAAAATCCACCCATCACTCACACATTTTTGTCCAATTCATTCCTTACCCTTTATTATTTCTTTATTTCTTTATTTTGGGTTTTCTAAATTTAGATTCAATATTGATATTCTAAATAAATAATATTTATTTGTTTCCTTTTAGGTAACTTCGATTTCCTCTTATAGAATGCCAACTTGGTTCATATATATATGTATACTACATATTAAATTTAAATTAATACTACATTTTAGTACCTGCCTAACATGTTTTTGTGTCTAATAGATCCATAAATTTTAAACATATATTTACTCATTCTTTTTAACTTAATTTAACTAATTTGTTGGATTTGAAGTTGAATTTTGTGTAAAATGGTTGTGAATTGTCAATTTTGTGACAGAAAATTTTTGGATTTAAGATTGGAGCATTTTCAAAATTAGCAAAATATTATTGTTCATTTAAATTTTTTTTGTTACATTTTGTAAATAGTTTCATTATTTTTACTATCCATAACAATTTACCTTTAAAATGTTGAATATGTCGAGACTTATAAAATATAAAAGAAAAAAGTTATGAATTTACTGGACACAATATAAAGTTATATTACCATCATTTGTGTTAGACCAGACTACTATTTGTAACTACCATCAGATTCAAATAGACACAAATAGTAATCTATCTTGATCTATCGCAATACATCTTAGATAGACGATGATACTTTGCCATATTTTGTAAATATTTTAGTTCATTTTTCTATATTTGAAAATAGCCAGACTCTTTTTATGTTACATGTCGCTTACTTTAAAAGCAATATTCAACAACTAATATATATAAGTTTTGACTTATCATTGTTCAACTTTTTCTATATGTTACTTGTCGGTGATCACTTGACTTAAGTTCTAAATCTTAATGTGATTGCATCTAGATATATTGGTCAATAACATCGGTATCTTGGATTTGTTACTATTCTCTATAAAAAAAATATGGTCTTCATCGTCGACTATGTCAATTTATTAGAGGAGTTGCAACCAATAGGTTGTAACAACATTATATTTGATGTGTATGCCAAACCTGTCTGAATCAATATTCAGTTGTTAGTGCATAATACTCACTAATTCACTAGGTGTTATATCATGTATGACCTTTAGATCTTCCATACAACCTCCAACATAATTACTTTCAAACTGGTCTCATTTTTCATCAAATCGTACAAAGATGTGTATTAATGCCATTGTTCTACAATAACAAGAGATTCTTGTGTGAAAATTAAGAATAGAAAAATCTAAATGATCCCATGATGAAATCGAAATGATCACTTATAAAAATTTGTACAATTGCATATTAAAAACTAAACAATTGCACAAAAAAAAATTAAATGATCACCCAACAATTACTAAGAGATCTTTTAGAAATAACTATACAATCTCTTGCTAAATGAATAGTCCTAGAAGACAACTACTTATAAAAATTTACAGTCTCTAACAAACGGAGTAACAGTTGCATCAAAAACTTGAGAGAATAACTGGACAAGAAGTTCGGCAGTTCGAATGAAAGTAACATTCCATGCCCATTTTTGATATCAATAGCATTTAATGTTGTTGGTGAGAATGTTAGTTAAGAATAAATGATTCATGGAGAATATTGATGTTGTAGTGAAGGCAATTATTGAAGAAGATGAAGCAGGAGAGACATTGAAAAGAGTTTTAAAATAGGGCTAGCAATGGTATTTCACATAGCAAAAAGTTCAATCACAACAAATATTTTAGGTATGGGTTAGTCATAGAAAAAATTTTACATTGTAGGTCATTTTATGAAATTTCCCCAAACAACACTATGCTTCTTTAAATTCAAATGAACTCTTTGGTTCTATAAACCCACCCACTCACATCTCCAATTAAGTAAAGAAACTCGAGAGGATAAGTTGGAATTCAAATTTCATTTAATAAATAACGAAACCATAGATTAAAGTCGTTCCTTATTAAAGATTTGACACACTTATCAAATATGGTGATTAAGCATATTAGGAATGTTTGAAGGACATACAAAAGCATGCTAAAATTGCATAATAAAGAGAATACAACTTAGCAATGTAAAAGAATACCTCAGTTTTATTGCCTAGCATGCAATATAATTGTTACAAGACAATGCAAAGGCTATAAATGGCCTAGCAAGAGGATGGCAAATGAAAGTACAAAAGAAAGAAAACTCCTACCAAACAAGAGACAAAAGTATCGGGCGAGATTCAAGTTTGCAATGCAAATCGAGAAGACTGATTCTATTTTGAAATAAGAGAGATGTTCAACCTGACCCATGTAGTGGTAAATCTTTTCTAGCTTATGAAACTGAAAGATCTCATACTCATCTGTCTATAATTTGCATTTCTCCCGCTCCGGACTAACTTGCTGAAAAGATAGGATTGGTCTGCCGGTTCTAGAGCTGACCTTCTTCTTAGAGAAAGGTGTGAATATGCTTGCTTGGATATAGGCTCGATCGTGTTTACAATCAAGAGGAAGAAAGCCCACGTAGTAGTGCACGAGATCTAAGAGAAAGATCAAAGGCCCTAGTACAGTCCTTTGAGTCAGACTCTTTCCCTTGGTTCTCTCTTGCCCATGGATGAACGAAAGCAATGGTTGAACTACTGGGGATGGTACCTTTAATAAAATAGAAACCCCTTGACCCTTGTGATAGACTTAAAAGGTGTGACTTTATCGATTCATTCTATTGATCTCTAAGAGGACGTTTGGGAGAAGGAAAAGGTTATAATGATAATTCTTGAGAATTATGATAGGGTTATGAAAAAAGTTGGTTATGATAACATGTGGGTTATGATAAGATGGCTATATATGTAGAAAGGATTATGGAAATTATTTTTTATTATTATTTTGTTTAAATTTATATCTAAATACAATACATAAATATTAGAAAATTGTCAAAAATAACAAATTTGACAAAATATTTACAAGCTATAACAAAATTTCAGATTTTATCAATAACAAACATTTAATAGTTAATGATATCTTCTATCATTGACATTGATACCTAGTGATAGAAGAATATCACTGGTTATCATTGATAAAATCCAAAATTGTTATAACTTATAAATATTTTAATTTGATATTTTTAAAAATGCTCCCACAAATATTCGTACATTTAATTTACCAAATTGTCGTATTTTAGAGAAAAAAAATATTCGATTAGTTTTCTTAAATATGATATCCATTTTCAATATTTTTTAGACAAGCTATTAATTTTTTAAAATTCGTATTCTAACACCAATGCACAAATTATATATATTTAATTTATCAAATTGTCATAATTTTCATATAACAATTTTCAGTAATTTCTTCACAGACGACTTCCATTTTCAACTTTTTTTAACATTGAGTTGTTACCTACGAATAAATTATACCTCTTTTTTTAAATTAACATTGTAAATGCATTCTCGAAAAATTGCATATCTTTAACGGTTGATGTA
Source organism: Cucumis variabilis (assembly GCA_037974545.1). Taxonomy (NCBI): domain Eukaryota; kingdom Viridiplantae; phylum Streptophyta; class Magnoliopsida; order Cucurbitales; family Cucurbitaceae; genus Cucumis; species Cucumis variabilis. The sequence continues at coordinate 12,764,374 of JBBPDI010000015.1, read as the reverse complement.
AACCAACGACTGCAAACATAATTTCATTCAAACGAAATGAAATACGAAGAACAAAATAGTTTGTAGGAAGATAGTTATAAAGTGAAGCTAAGTCAATTACATTGGATAACATGCATAAGCAATATATATGTATGTATGTATATATATATACATATATATGGGTCAAGCGGTTGAATTGGACAACCAATCACGGGTTGTCGTGCAAAATAATGTTGCAGAGCTTCATATCATCGAGTAAGTCTTGGAAGGCTTTCATGATGGCCAGCTTCTGTGTCATTACCATCATACATCGCCACGGTCCGTTACACTGAGTTGAGGAATAGCTTGCAACTGTTTAATGACTTTCCGCCGCACGACGTCTTCCTCCTGACTAGCTATCTTCAACCAATCCCCGATGACCATGAGCAGGTCATTCGCACAGTCCATGACTTCGTGAATCACCTCCACAATCTCGACAATCTACCCTTCGCGCTTCCTCTCCAATTCGCTGGAACCCGACCTACTGTCACTGGACCTACCAAGTTGCGTCCATCATGACTTCGAGCGACATGTTCATTCCCTGGTTGTACATAGCAAGGAACTCCATATCAACCCTATCTTTCGATTGAAATCCCTCACTTCCAACCAACACATTGGACCCGACATCAGCGAATTTCTCTGCACGTGCCCCCGTTGCAAGATCTTTCCCAAAGACATACGAAGGACAAATGAACAAACGGTTAACAATTACGTGAAAAAAAATGTGAACGATGTGAAAATTTTGGATGCCTCAGAGGAAGGAAATTCGTTCAATAATTTGAAATTGAACTTCATGAAGTGAAACAAATATCTTCACATATGCAATGCTAGAAAATGTGGAGATATGAAAGGTATGCACATGAACAAAGAAAATAGGGGAAAAAATGCGACAAAAATGCAACAGTATCAAATGTGGATATGAAAGGAATGAAAAATGAACAACAATGGAACACGGGCCTCAAATGTGGAGATATGAAAGGCATGCGAATGGAGAACAAAAATGAAAAAAAGATTGTAGTATGCAAGTGGTGACATGAAAGGCATGAAAATAAACAAGTGGCATAGCATGGATCGCAACTTCAATCAATGACAAGTGCATTGGTAGATTGTGAAAACCAAACACATAATGGAACACAAACAGCATGGATGCATATACATACCAAATAAAGGGGGAACCGAGAGTTGCTATGCAGATGAACCGAGGATGAAACACACACAAGGCAAAATGGCATAGCAAGTATATATAGATGGGAAATTGAAGAAGTAATGATGCATTGAAGACCCCTAAACAAGCAAATTCAAGCATGAACTAATGACAATGAAAAAACAACACATAGTAGATGGGAAAAGAAAAGTCAAGTAACAAGAAAAGTTGATCAAAGTTAAAATGCAGCAGATCTACCACAGAATGCACATGGTGTGTATTTACAAAAAAAAAAAAAAAGGACAGAAGCATCAAAAGCCCAGGGAAAAAAATATACAGAAGCATACTGCAATGGAAAGTACAATTTATTCATGATATACACACAATAGGAGTAATGGCATAAGCTATGAGTAGGCAAATCGGATATAGACAGTATCATCAAACATGAACAGAAATAGCAAAATATAGATTCACAACAAATTAAAAAAACATATGTTGGTAGAATAAAGTATGATCATGAATAAGAAAAACTATGAAAATGGGGACCTCATCATCGGCATTGGAAAACAATAGAGAAAAATCACCTCCTTCCCTACCTTGCTCGACACAAATATTATCGAATGGATATAACACCTATTTTTAATAGTAATGTGGAACCCTAATCAACAATGGAAAGGGCGAGTGCCAAGGGGAAGTTCGCCCATGAAGGGGCTGTCCGAGCGACAAACCTTTTCAAGCAACCATGCAAGGAACCCAAATGAGTCACAATGAGGATTCGAAGGCTTCAATCGTCGAAACTGAAGCCGGTCAACGAAATCCAAAAAAAGATGACGATGAAGTGTTTCAGAGGCAACGCGTTCGAAGGCTTCCATCAACGAAACACTTCACTGATCCCATATTTGTGGCAACAAAAAAAAATTAGGTTGAGTTCATAAAACGAAACCAACGGTCAAAAGAGAAAGACGAAATGGAGCATTTCAAAACAGTGAAAAAGGAACAAACCTCCAGCCGATGAAAGACGAAGCAAAAAATGACGATGGGAGGCCGAAATTTTCAATATGAGGGACAGAGTACGAAAAATGAAGGGAGAGGGAAGTGTAGTTTCAGGGAGTTAGGACAGATTGAGGAGGGAAATTCGAGGGGCTAAGACGGAAAGAGGAAGGAATGAGAAGGGAAAGTGAGAGAGTGAACCCATATTGAGAAGATGCCGAAAGGGATTTAAACCCTAACCCTTTACTTCCCCTAACCCTTTCTCCAAACGAGAGTTGGGTTAAATAACCATTTCCCCTCCTACCCTTTCCCTCCCCCAAACACCCCCTAAGAAACTAATGTTCTTCCTAGGGGTGAGCCCGGACTGGTTTTGGCAAAAACTGCGAACTCAACCAACCTTAATGGTCTAGAATAGGTCTGGGTGGAGATAGATTGATCGGAATGGGACCATAACAGAAGAGCAGAAGAGTAGAAGAAGTGATGGATGGGTAGAATTATGGCATGGCTAGACGAGACTCAAGAATCTCTATCAGCTACAAATACAGATCTAAAAAAA
>JBBPDI010000015.1:12657380-12670667 GCA_037974545.1 Cucumis variabilis | reverse complement strand
ATCAGAAGAGAATTTTTAAAAGGATTATATTGATGATGGTACCTTCTGTTTTTGTGTTTTTTCTTTACCCCACCGTACCCCCTTATTTTCTGCATCCATTCATATTGCCTCCCCTCACGTATTTGGACCCCACTCCTGGCCCCCTACTACACTTAGCTTACACTTCTACCACCTCATGCAAATGCCCACAGCCCACCCACACATACCCTTTTTTATTATTGACATATATATAATGAAATTGACTCATTGATTGTCATGATTCTGCATGTACAAGTTATTTACACAAAGTTTTCCAAAAAACATATTTTGGAGAATTGAAATTGTGTGTTTATGTTAATTTGATGTAACATGGTTTCATCTTTAGTACTTAATTCACTAATTTTTTTCGGTTGAATGAGTATACTTAAAGTACAGAAGCAATTGAAGAAGTTGAAGTTATTGGGAGAATGTTTGTATCGATCTCTAAAGAACTTCAATCTTCTACAAGTATTTGTATCTCTTTGGATCATTTGGAAGTGTAAAATTTTCAATCCTTCAAAGGAAGAAGAATTTTTCTATTTATATGGTTCTTTTGTTGGTTTAGTAGGGCTTGGACTTGCTTGGTTCATGGGCATGCCCTTTGGGCCCAATAATTGGATTGGATCTTGAGTTTGGGTGGTCCTTTTAGTCAAATTAAGCTTATTTGTGAGTCTAACAAACTTTAGAAACTGAACCAAATTATTTTATTTAATCAATTTATGTATTTAATTTAAATTTGAAATATATCTTAACCTTTAATATTGGTCTCAAATATGATGATTTGTAATTTCATTATTCAATTGAAAAATGACCTGTTAATTTTTTATTGATTCAAAAATTTTCATTTGGGACACACATGTAAATAAAACCTAGATAGTCTAATTATTTTTCGTTCTTAAAGATCGTATGTTGTAATTTTTATTGAATGTGTGAAAAATAGCATTTGTCAACTTCAAGTACACTATGATAATTGTCATGCACGATATTGAAAAGATTAATTACATTACAAGAAATCAGACTTATAGCGATATCAGAAACAACGTCGCTTAAACGTGTGTTGGTGTAAAGCGACCTTTAACGACGTCGCACTCATGACGTCGTCGTAAACGGCTTTCCTCGACGCACAACCTCTCCACGTCACGGAAAGTTTAATATATAAGAAATGGTTTTAACTTTTCGCGACATTCAAAGTCCAAGCGTCGCGGATTCGTGGGATTCCATGACGTTATGCCATCCACGTCGCGAAAAGTGAAAAATTTAAATTTGTAGAATACACTTTTCGCGACGCTGAGAAGCTTCCACATCGCGGAAAGGTTGCACGGAACCCAAACGTTTCCACTTCCACGACGTGAAGCCATATCACGTCGCAGAAACCCAAGAATCTATGACGTGGCGCCGTAAAAAGTGGAACATAAAAATACGTTTTCTCGCTTTCTGCGACGTGGCTCGGTGGACGTCGCTGATTACATAAAGGATCTGCGACAATGATTGCTCCACGTCGCGGAAAGTGGAAATGTTTGATTTCCGTGCAACCATTCCGCGACGTGCTCTGACAGATGTTGCAAAAGTGAAACGGAAATAAATTCGTTGTGCCACTTTCCACGACGCTGCGTCGCGCAAACCCTATTTTTGCGACGTTTTCGAAGACGTCGCTGAAAGTGCTGCCTATTTTAACCCAGTTTTCATTCGGGAATCTCACGGTTGAAGAAAAAAAGTTTTGAATTTTGAGAGAGAGGGAGAAATCGATCGAGGGAGAAAGGGAGAAAGTCGTTGTCGTCCATCCGTTGTTGCCGTTTGTCCGTTGTCGCCGTCGACGTTGCTGCCCGACGTCTTGAGGTCATTTTTTTTCTATATATGTATATGTGTTTATGTGTATATTATGTGTGTGTATATGTGTATTAAATTGTATATGTGTTTATGTGTATGTATGCATATATATATGTATATGTGTTTATGTGTATGTGTTTTTGTGTATTAAATTATATGTAAATGTGTTTATGTGTGAAATTATATATATGTTATGGTTATGTGTATGTATATTTATGCATATGTGTTATGGTTATGTATATGTATGTGTTAAGTATATGAATAAGTGTATATGTTTATGTAGGTGTTATGTCTATATTTAATTAATATGCATATGTATGTGTTAGTATAATTTTATTCATGTATATGTTATTTGTATATTTAATTAATATGTATATGTATGTGTTAGGTATAATTTTATGTGTGTAGGTGTTATGTGTATATTTAATATATATGTATATATATGTATACTTTTTTTATTGCAATTACGAAATTAATAAAACTTTAAATAAAAATTTGAATACATTATATTGAACAATAGTTTAGTTTAGTAAATATGAATTTCAATATTGAAATTGATATTCATATTGAAATTGCATTTGAATTCCAATTTCAAATGCGATTATTTTAATTTTTAAAATTGTTAATTAACTTAATTAAAATGTTCTTATTATAGAACTAATATAATATATTTATTTATTAGGATTTTTAACAAGATGGACAAGAGTTGGATGAAAATTAGGGATAAGTTTTCTATTGAATACAGAGAATGAGTTTTTCAGTTTTTAGAGGTTGCAAAACATCACTCAAATAATTATGGAAAAATTAGGTATCCATGCAAGAAATGCATGAATTCAAATTGGGACTCCTTAGAGGGTGTGAGACGACATCTTTAACCACTGGAATAACCTCATCTTATATCAACTGTGTGCATGGAGAGCCATTGACCTTCAATAATGTAGGTATACAAACATTTAATGAAGGAACTAGCAGTAACCCAATAGTTGATGAAGGAGCTAGTAGTAACCCAGTTAATGAAGAAAATAAAATGTTGAATATGTTGCATGATTTACAAGCTGGTATGGAACAAGTAGAAGAGAGGGAGGAAGATTTAGATTTAGAAGAAGACAGAACAAATAAGGAATTACTAAATCAAGCAAGTTGTGAGTTATATCCCGGGTGTTCTGAATTTTCGTCACTAAATTTTTTGGTTAAAATGATGCACGTCAAGGTTTCGTGGTTGGAGCAACAAGACTTTTGATATGATGTTAGAGTTAATAAAACGTGTATTTCCAACGTGTGGTAGTAATATCCCTAGTTCGTTCTATGAAGCCAAACAAAAATTGTGTGATTTGGCTAAATATAATGGAAATCTTCGTTGCACATCTGGTGGACGAACACGTCATTGAGGATGGCACCCTGTGTAGGACTGAAGTTGATCCTACATTAGTGAAAAGACCAAATGTTCGTCATGTCGTGGAAAATTTTATTAACGATGAAGATGACGAACAATCATCAAATGAAAGCGAGTCGTACAATGATGAATAACAATATTTCTTTGGCGTATACACACATTTAGTCATTTTCTATACATTAATTATATTGTGATACTTATGTTTTATTTTTTTAATGTTTTGTTGAATTTTATGTCTGTAGATATGGAGTCTAACTTTTCGAGTAATACGCATGAGGAAGACTACTTCCTTAATCTTGACGCGTTGGATAATGCGAGTGGTTCGTCGTGAATAGGCGACACTTCAGGTTTGTAATAATCCGCAAATTTAATTAATATAATTTCTCTCTTATTTGATTATTATGTTTTTAAGTTATGCTTGTTGTATATACTCACAACGTTGTTTTCAGTAGATCCTTCTCGTTCGGCTCCCACTACAAGGAGAGTACACCGACATTCTAGAAACATAGATGTCGAGCGATATGTACAGTTGAATGGGAGAATTCCTATTTCCATCTCCCCTGGAGGGGACAGGCCTGTCTTGGCACACGTCCCTCGTTTCAGTTGCAAGATTGATGTGCTAACACGAGACATGTTTCTTATTCAGGCCCTAAAGTGGGCAAATGTACCACCGAAGTGCATCGAGGTAGTCAAGGGCAGCCTAACAGTAAGTTTGTAAATTCATAAACATTTATATATGTTTCTGTTTCCTTATAAAAGCTTTGCTAACTTGAAATCTATTTATGTTGTAGCAATTTTTTGTGTTTGATCTTAACGATTCAACACTTAATTGGTTTGTCGAGCATCAGATGCTCACTGTGTGGAAGAAATTCAGGTCAAGTAATCATCGTCATTTTAAGAAATTTACTAATCCTAAACAAGCACAAGCAAACTCATCCCCCGAGATTGGTCAATCGGGTGGAAGATTGGCACTTTCTATTTGATCTCTACATCACTCGACAATTTCAGGTAATTTATATACTGTTATGTTACAATATTTCATTTATATACTGTTATGTTACAATATTTCATTTCATTGTCTTTTTTGGAATGTAGGAGCAATCAAACATGTGTAAGGCTGTCAGGGTGTGACAACCTTACAACCATAGGAGCGGCACAAAGTTGTTTCTTCAGAGACAAGTAGAGCTCACTAAGTTGCACGGTCGTTCTGTAGATCGTGTCGAGTTATTCAAAGAAACGCACGCCAGTAGTAGTGGCGGCGAGTTTATTTCACCTGCTGCAGAGAACGCTTTCGTAAGTTTTAGAAAACTTTATATTTAGTTAATAATACTTTTATTTATTCTATGTTTTCAAGTCTGATAATCTCTCAAACTTACATAAGCTTCTGTTTTCTGCAGAATCAGATGGTAGATCTTCAGTCTCAGCCCGTCCCAGAGGGTTCTGAACCACTAACTGAGGACAAGATATGCGAGACTGTTTTGGGTAGACGATCGGACTACTCAAAAGGTCTTGGTTGGGGCTCAAAACCCAAGTATAGGATCACCGTTTCATCTTCTTTCTCCAGTACGTATGACTACCAGGCACACGTAGCAGAGGTTAGCAAACTCAGAGCGAGCCTTGACAATGCTAACCGAATGCTGCAAGAACAATGTCTGAGGTAGGAGGAGCGAGATCGACAGATGGCGGAGCGAGATCGCCAAATGACGGACCATGCACGACAAATGGAAGAGATGAAGAAGATGCTCGAGGAGATGAGTCAGACACAGAGAGACTCGTGATTGTGCATGCATAGGTACGTACTTTTCAATAATATTTAATTTGTTTAGTTTTCCATATGTGATATTTTAACAATACTTTCGTATTATTTGTAGGTCTGGCATCCATTGCATTAGACTTTAGGTTTCCAGTATTAGATTTTAGGTTTCTTTCTTTTTCTTAATGTAATGTTTTCAATTATGTAATTAATTTTCTATATCTCGAACATATTAATTAATGTATCATTTGATTTTATTAATGAATGTTATTTTCATTTCAATCACTTTACTTAATATTTTATTCCATCGGGAACCAATGAATAATAAAAAAATTTAAAAAATTAAATTTAAAAAAAAAACAGTTTTTGCGATGTAGACGAACCCACGCATCGCGGTTTTCGTCCACGACGCATGGGGCCTTGCGCGGGGGAAACTTTCTGCAACGTGGTAGCTGTCGGCGTCGCAGAAAGTTTCCGCGACGAGCTTTCCGCGACGTGGATGTCGACGTCGCGATAACTTATTGCAATGTGAAATGACATATTCGACGACGTCGGTCTGCATCGGAAAAACCTGACTTTATTGTAATTGTTTAAAGTGCTGGAAATTTGAACAATCAAAGTATGTATGCGTGTAATTGAATTGTTGAAAAGTTTAGTAAACATAGTTTTGAAAGAAAAAAAAACGCAATCAAAATTTAATTTACAATTTCAATTGTACATATATATAATTTTCTAAGTCAATTCAATTTAACACAGGCACGCACAAACATCTTTAAATATATATATATATATATATATATATATATATTAACCTCAAATACATTTTTATTTATAAATTTTGCATGACTACAAAAAATTCTATTTCATCCACCACTTTTTTTCTTTAAATCACTTTCTTCTTCTTCCACCTTTTCATTAATTATATTAATTAAAGGAAGATTTACATCACGTTTGTTGGTTTGTGGTGAAAATTTATTTATAGTAAAACCACTTGTTGATTCGCAAATGTTGAGATGGCCGAGTTGGTCTAAGGCGCCAGATTAAGGTTCTGGTCCGAAAGGGCGTGGGTTCAAATCCCACTCTCAACATTCATTTTAACTCTTTTAATTATATTACCATGAACTTCACAAATAAACAATTACATCAAATTTTTTTACATCGATTGTACGTGTCACACTTAATTGAAAGGAAAAATCACATAGCAAGAAGGAATTTATAATGAGGAAGCAATTTGACATATTTAAGTGCTCACTATTTCTAGATTTAAAAGAAAATCTATCATCGAAAAAATCTGTATCATTTGATTTTATGATTATTTAGAAATGATTACTTTGTTTTCTAAGTCATAAAACCTATAGGTTTTACTGTTTTCGGCATTCATAAGCTCTATTGACTAATTTTCTTCTCTTGAAATAAGGTATTCTAACATAGGATAGATAATCTCAAGTTCTAAGATAAAACAAGTTTTGTGTTTTATTCTTTAAGGACTTTGTGTGATGAAGATTTATTGTTTGATTTAGGAATCTTATTAACATAATTAATAGTCTTAATTATTTCACCCCACAAGATGGTGCTACTCCCGATTCAAGTAAAATAGCAACTACTAACTTTGTTAGTATTATATTCTTCCTTTCTACTTTTCCATTCATTTCAAGATAATAAGGTTAAATAGTTTCGTGTATTATTCTTTTAGAGTTATAAAACTCGTTGAAGGCAACTGAATCATATTCAGTTTCTCTATCACTACGAACTCTCTTAATTCTTTGTTAAACTGATTCTCTTTTTCAGTTACATATACCTTGAACATGTCAAAGACATCACTTTTATTTTTAAACAGATAGATAAAAGTGTAGTCAGAACTGTCATCTATAAAGGTTATTACATATCTTTTACTATTCCTAGTTAATGTGTCATCAAATTCACACAAGTCAGAATGTATTAATTCTAAAGGCTTTGTTATCCTCGTTACATACTTATGCAAAGTTTTTGTTATCATAGCTTGACTACAATATATACATTTCTCAAATTTATGCAAAAAAAAAAAAAAAAAAACTTAGGTATAAGATTCGACTTATTCACGTTGCTAATTAAACTTTTATTTACATAAGAAAAAAGAATCCGGACATGCCAAATAAAATATAGCTACAAGGAAATATGTTAAAGTGTGTTTGTTAGTTTAATTTTGTCTATATTTTTATCTTCCAAGTGACGTCAACCAACATCAATTTATTAGTTGATTTTAGGCAAATAAAAATTGTGGACAAAGAATTAAAACTAATATCCCCCTTGATGTAAAAACATGATAGAAGGCCAAAATCACAAACTTATCTTAAACTCAAAGGTGAGATTTAGAATTAGATACTTCATAGTAATAATCATCAAAGAATGCAATCTCAGCCAGCAATTAACTCCAAATATAATTAACATAACATAGTGTGAAGTGTGAAGTTGGGCACCACTTACAGATAGAAGTTAATTTCTTATATAAAAATATATATCTCATTTATTTTTATTGAAATTCATGAGAGGTTCTAGTCTCTATCTATTCACCAAATTAATCGATAGTATTAAAAACAAACAAAAATGACATCGATCATCAAGCTTTACCGTAAATCTGAAAGCGCCCAGAAATTTTGCATTGAAGAAAACAAACCTGTAGGTTTTGCTAAGAGTATTCACCGAATAAGAAGATTCGTTCGGTGAGCCTCAAAGTAAAAGACAGAAGAATTTTTTTTTGTCGATTCCGCGAAATTAAATCCACACTTGAAACAAAACAAAATCTATTTTGAAAATTCGAACAGGAGATCGAGCTTTTCATCGACTCAGCAATTCAATTACACTTCATCCCTTAAAGATAATAATAATGTATAACAATTCACAATTCACGTTTGAGGTAGAGGATTTGATCTTACCTTCAATTTGCAAAAAGCTCCACCGAAATCTCACAGATATATAGACTGATCAAGAGTTCGTCGAATTCACTAAGCTGGAGCCTCCATGGCAGCACTTTCCGCGATGACTTGAGAAGATTGGGTACTGCAATAAGTAGACGGCTTATTCGTTGAGCCGTTAAGATCCGAAGATATATTCATTTATAGGATGAGCAGATCCGATAGACGTCTTAAAATTGTTGTTGCACTTCTTTCTGTTTACTCATTACCTCACGGATAAAACAAAATGCCCAAGTGACCAAACCGTCTAGTTACTTGTCGGGTGAAATTAGAGGCGGCAAAACAGAAACAAATTAGTATGGCTGAGTCGCAGAGTGGCGGATCACGTCCTCTTTAAGATGTTTCGTGACTCTGTTCTTTTTGTGCAAACAGAATTGTTGCCTTGTTGTCTCCCGAATAAAACAACCTCATTCTTCAATTAGTTTTCAGAATTGTTACCCCTTCCTTTCCAGAATAAAACATCCTCGTACACCGAAACTAATTGGAATTCACAACACTCGAATGGACACTTTAATGCACGGTATTTTCACAGAAAGTTTGTTTTAAAGAGAGTATTTTCCTCTTGTAAAATTCTCGCGTATATAGTGAAGAAGTGAGAAGAGTATATATACAGTGAGGAGACATAGAAAGAGCCATGGTTTATTAAATACAAAGATTTAATTAGAAAGAGCCATGGTTTATTAAATATAAAGATTTAATTATGAAAAGAAACTGTTTGATTTAATTATGAAAAACAGTTTGGTTTAATTATGAAAAAACGTTTGTTAGTCAATGGAAAGTTTATGTTGAGAATTAAATGTAAAACGGTAATAAAACGTTCAATTCTTTAATTATGCTTTAAAGATCATGTCATTCCTTTTATCTCATTTGCTTTGACCATCTTCTATAGGATGTTAGCCTGTGTGAGATGAGACATTCTAGCATTTTGCATAATTAGTACTATCACATAGTGATGATCAATATCACATAATTGAAACTATATCGTGTTGGGCTCTCAAGACTATCATTCGCATAACTTAGTCCTATCGCTTATTGTAGAACACTTATCGCATCGCATAGTGTTATCACGCGTAAAGAATTTTTCATTCAACAAAAACGTTTTTTTAGAGCTAATTTAATGGAATTTTTTCAAATATATTAAGATAAACAAAAATATTTATAAGATAGCAAAATATACAGTAGAATGTAACTGTCTATATTGATGATAGAAAGTGACGATAGGATTACCATCATACACTATTGAAAGAGACACAGATAGATATCTTTCAGTATCGCTAGCATTGATGAAGTACTCTACAAGAAATGGGGATCTCCCAACACATAAAATCGTCAGGAGATATACGAACAAAGCATCGGGACCAAGGTCAAGAGTATACCCCTTTCTTTCTCCCTTTCTCCTGATAATGCTCGGATAAAGAAATTCTAAGTAGTTGACAGTTGTTCGCTACGCTCCAAAGATCCAGAGAAAGAAAAGTCGTTTACTAGTGAAGGTGCAAAAAATAGATTATGCTGAAGGCGCAAAGAATATTGTGGCTTTCACCGCTACGCTCTGGATAAATATGGGATCAAGTGCTTGTTTAAAGGCTCTGCTGGATAAAAGAAAGGCGCAAAGAATATTGCGAGGAGTTGAAACCGCTCTGCTACGCTGAAAAACAGAAAACAAAGGCTCGACTGCAACTTTGAATTTACGAGGAATGAGTAGAAAGAAAACCTTTGAATAACTATACTTTCACAAGTGAGAAGGGTCTAGACTAGAAAGGAAAGACGACTAAAAAGGTGCTAAAGACTTCTTTGACCTTTGGGTTCTTGACGAGTTTCAAGACCCTAGTCATAGTTGACAACTCAACACTCAGGACGGGTCCAGGTGACTTAAAAAATTCCACTAAAAGCCTAAGCATCTACTCAAATTCTTAGATGGACAAAAATGTAGGCTCGACGCTAAATATGATAAGGTCGTTCTCAAGAAGAGAGGTACCGATTATTCTAATAGGAAATGAGCTCCCTGTTTTTTTTTCAATAAAAAGGATGGGCCCGTGGTCGGAAAGGATTTTTTCCTTAAGGTTCTTCTCTCACCTAAAAGATCTAGTGGAAGAAAGAGTCATCGCCACATTGTGGAAATTTATAGAAGTGCGTCAGGAGCAACACCGGGAGTTTGTTTATTGTTTTTTTTTAAATCTAATGCAAGCAAATTGGTTCTTCTTCCTCTTCTGCAAGAAATCAAAAAACATTGAGAAGATTTAATTGCTTGTGTGAAAAAAGAGTCCAAGCAAACAAACTGTACAATTAGTAGCATTGTTCTTCTATATAATATACTGATAATTACACTGCACGCAGTTTAAAGCCTATAAAAATGATGATCAGATATTTTCTCCATAATATAAAAAAATAATTACCTTGCATGATTTTAATAATGACTATAAAAATGTTGATCAACAAAACCTAAGAATGACAGACCTTTCAACGATAGAACAAAGAAAAACATCAAAATTTTGCAAGAATGCCCAAAAAAAAAAAAAGGAAAAAGTTTAATTATAGCTTAAACTTACCAGAAGAGATAGGGGTGGTTGCACCATCGTAAGAGACAAGGTAGGCGATGGCACTACAAGAAATAAGGTTTTCTCTCATGCAGCAACACATCGGCAAAAATCCTAACCAACGTTGGGGAAGGTTACCGCGACGTCAAGGATGACGTCGGCCGCCATTTCAGGAAAAGTACGTCGAGGATACTTTTCCCGATGCAGATCACGTCAACGACAGGAAAGATTTCCCCAGCGCACACTATTAGCACGTCGCAGAAAGCTTATGCGACGTGTGCGTCAGGAAAAGCTTTAAATATTATTTTATTTATTTTATCATTATTTTAATTAATTTAGCTAAGACCTGACCCAGGAAAATTTGTAGTAAAATTATGAAAATGAATTAAACTATATATACATATACATATACATACACTTTACACATATATATACATATACTTATACATACACATTAAACTATACATACACATACACTTTTTTACACATAAATTTAAAAATAAAAAAAATAAAATAAAAACCTTCAATTTGGTTTCGATTGTGGCGGATGGAAACTTCCGGTAGTGGCAGTGGCGATGGCGGCGGCCGCCGCAATGACAAGGACGGAAATTTCCTCCTCTCCCTCTCTCAATTTCTCTTCCTTTCGTTTACTTTTATGATTCGGTTCTGTGTTGCAGGGAAGAAATAGGCTAGATTTTCTCTGACATTTTCGAATACGTTGGAGAAAGGGACTTTCTGAGACACGTTGCGGAAAGTTCAAAACATTGAATTTATTATTTTTACTTTTTGAGACGTAACCCTGTTACACGTCGCAGAAACGTTTAACTTTTTGCGACGTGTGGCCTGGTAATAAATTCAATGTTTCAACTTTCCATGACGTCACCCTACCACACGTCACTGAAAGATTAAACCATTAAATTTAATGGAGAACTTTCTGCAACGTGTGGCAGGGTAATGTCGCGAAAAGTAATAATTTTGATTTGTTATTTTGACTTTCTGCGACGTTGCCTGCTACACGTCGCATAAAGTTAAAATTTATCGTTTCAAATTCAACTTTCCACAATGTTTGATAGATAGACGCTGAAGTTGCATCATCCGATGTCGAATCTCCCAACTGTGTGAAGTTGTATCGGGAGATCCAAAAATTATTGTAATATGATGATTGTCACATTTTCATAATGTTAAAGGTTAAATCAGATAGTAACTTTTCCGTTTTAGTGAAAACTAGAGACATAATCCACAGTATGCATGCAATGATACTCACTCTTACTTTTAAACACATTTGAAAGTAATTAATTAGAATCGACAAAATTTGCCTACTCACCATTGTGCCCATCAGCGCCATATCAAAGCTCTCGATCTAGTTTCAATCAAATCCAATATTGTCACTTCTTGAACACACCTATGTGTGCAGAACCTTTCAACCTCTATGAAGACACACCAAAATCAACCCCGGCCCCATTTGATTAATTATAAGAAAAACAGGGAACAAATGGAAAAGAAACCATCAATAGTCACAATACAATGTTGGTATGCAGCAGTATCGTGAAACTGGAGCATTTAATACCTCTATGCCACAATGTTAAACAACGTTGCACGGGTATTGGCATTCGTAGAAATATTACAGTGCTTTATTTTCTATATTTTATAGCCTCACGGTTTCAAGCTAGCGTCGTCTAAGATTGCATTGTAAAGTATTGTAACGCTTTTTGGACGACACTTTCGATCTCTTTTACTCTCTCATCTTGTCTTCGCTTAACCTCTCTAAGGCTCTTTTCGTCCTTATTTCTCTTTGGGCAAATTCAACAAATATAAGTAATAGCGACAATATTCTAATGATCAAACATATAACCATTATAAACTACTTTTTGGTTAAATATTCATACTTTTGTATAACTCTTTGAGTCCCTTGTTTTGGGCTTATCTCTACGCATTTTGTTTTCTTTATGCTTCATATATCTTTCCGTTTATTTTAAATAAGAGGTGTCCATTAATAGAAATCTACTGAAAGTATCTTTTTCTTTAAAAAAATCCATAAAATTAAACAACATGTTATGATTAAATGGTAAAGGTTGTGCTAGTAAAATAATTAACTTCAATTCTACCATTAAAATCTTCCTTTGGGTATGAAAATTGGAGGCACTACCATTGCACCACAGATCCACTTGATTAATCAAATTATTTATACGAAATTGAAATAGACACAATAATGCATATAAATATTGGTAATATATATATTTTACTAACGAATACAAGACAGAAGGGATCAGCCACATTCATATATAGTATTAATCAATAAGAAATTTAACACAATAATTTATTTGGACTCATTCCCTTTGATACTCCATTTTCGCCAACAAAGCTGAAAATAACCAAAGAAGCGAAGAAGTGTGTAGAAAACAAAGGAATGCACAATAGAAAAAAGGCTTTACAAAGACAAAAATATTTCTTCTTCTTCGTTTTTCTTTTTTCTTTTTCTTTTTCTTTTTTTTCTTTTTTTTTTTTCTTTTTGTTTTTTTCTCTCTTTTTTTCTTTTCTTCCTTGCACAGATTTGAGCGACGGATATAACGGAGAAGGCTAAAATCCTTCTCAAAATTCCGAAATTATTTAAATCTAAATGAAAATATAACAACATTTAAAAAAAAGAAAAAAAAGAAAAGAAAAAGGGGTAAAAAAAGAAAAGAAATTTTGCTAGCATGGTTTGCCTGGGGCGCATTCAAGTGTGCCAGAAAACCGTGTAAGTCTTCTGACGTAGGTTCCTGGCTTGAAGGAAATCATATCATATCTTGATAAACCTTGCTTCTTCCCTTT
>JBBPDI010000015.1:12395822-12406201 GCA_037974545.1 Cucumis variabilis | reverse complement strand
TCTGTACACTCTTTCATCATCCACATGGTGGGGACGCCCCCATGTGATTATATATATATATATATTTTTAATTTACCAACATTACCCCTATCTTTCTTTCTCTTATTATTTTAATTTTATTACATACAAAAACAAAACATTGAATATATTGGGAGGCACGTGCCACGTGGGCGTTTTGACATGTGCCACCAACGTGCGCCTAAACAATAATTCAAACCAATTTTGAAATGACAAAATTGCCCATGACATGCTAAATAATAGTTCATGATGGAATTAAGGCAAAGCTAGGACGAAAAATATTGGGTCCATGGATTAGTGTCTATCAAAGGTGGTCGATTGAAAATAAGAAAGAATTATGTCGATATTAATTTTAAAAAATTCTAAACTAACAATATTTTATAAGAAAAGCTTAAATCAATTTAAACTAACTTAATAGTATAGTTATTTATGTTAAAGTCGATTTGGTTACAAAACTTATTTTGATTGATCGATACTCACGTCTATATAAATATAGAATCTATATATTTTACCTTGAAAAATCAAATTATTAACTTTAAAATTGGTATCACAGATATAAATTCATGGGAAATTTCAAAATATAATTTCTTATTAAAAAAAGAGAAGAGAGAAACAAGAATTGTGCTGTGAAACTAAATTGTTTTTACAATTTGTAAATAATTTTACTTTTTTTAAAAAAAAATTATTGTAAGCTTTCACTAAATCCTATTTGAAATTTGAATAACTTTCACAAACCAAAACATTCTTTTTGTTTGGCAAATTTTAGATTACGTCTTATAAATATTGTAAAATTTTATTGTCTATTAATAATAAATAAAGATAGACTTTGACATATTATACTAAAATCATTTATCTATTGTTGATAGATATTGAAATAGTGATATATTATCGATAAACAATTATATTTTATTATATTTGTAAGTAGTACTACATTTATTTTTAGAAAAGATGTGATAAAAGTAAGAAAACGTACCAAATTTATGAACAAATTGAAGAAAGTAGAGATATATTGGTGAATGAAATAAATAATAGAAAGTTGTAAGAGGGGACAAGACAACTACTTTGGTCCACTAAGTATGAATGAAAAAGAGTATTGGATGAGTATAGTTTAGGGTTTTGTAAAATTGGATACTATATTTAGTTTCATTCACATTTAATTTTTATAGGTCAGTTTAAGAAAGGGGCACTCTACCTTTCACTTTTGCATCATTGCTCACAATTTTATTATTGTTGTTATTATTATTATTCTTTGTTTTATATATATATATATATATATTTATAAAACAATTACAAAAATTTGTTTTTGGAAGTAAATTTCATGGGCCCAATTTGAGCAGATGGTTCACTTCAATCATGCACCCAATTTGGTTGAGTGTTTGCTTCAACGTCATCTATATATATATATATATATATAAATTCATATTTATTTTTTAAATATAGCAAAATAAATAAAAATATTTATAAATTATCACAATTTATCTATAATAGATTATATATGTTATAATAGATCAAGACAATCGAGTAATTGCATCTATACAAATAATAATCTATAAAAACAAATAGTATTATGTTTTGGTATATATTTATTTATGATATTTTGTTATATTTATAAATATTTTCATAAATTTTATTTTACAAAATATTTCTTTCTTTTTATTTTATGTTGTGTAACTTGTTACATATCTTATATTGTATCCTCGCCCTCTTTGGTGGTGAGATATGTACATAGTTAGTGTTGTAGATTATATTTCATATTCATCTCAAAATTTAATTTTAGAAATTTAAATAATTGATTGATTGATGGGTAAAGATAAATTTAATGTTAATTGAAAAATAAATTGTTTGATGTTGAATAAGAAATTTTAGACTAATCACAAAATGTCACGACATTTACAAAATTAAGGATGAAAAATGCATATAATCAAATTTGAAACTAGTTAAAAGATTTGGTATGTGTCCCAAATTAAAATTGAAGACACAAATTGGTCAATTCTAATGATATCACATGTTTTTATTATGAACATTGGATCAAGTTATTTATTTTGGTTTAAGTACATATTATTTACTTTAGTCTTCAATTGAGCCAAAAAAAAATCTTAATTTAGCTTAAGTGCTAAATATGACTCAAATTCATGTGGTTGAGCACTTGAGTCTGGTATATGAACCAACCAGGCTTAAGCCCACAAAGCTCACAGAGAATTAACTCTATAAATATGAGAGTTCTCTTCATTCGTGGGTTTGAAGTATTTGACTCCAGAAAGTCTAGAGAATTCTCTTAAGAGATAGAAGACTCTTTAACTCTTGAAGCTAACTGCCCTCGAAAATTAAAGCTTATTTGAAGATACAAGCTTTCTTTTAAGATTCCAAGCTCAACAACATCACATGCTTCCCTTTCTCAAATCAAGCTAAGCATCCAATCAAGTGAAAATAAGAGAATCAAATACTAGAAATCGAACTATATCGCATTAAATCAACACAAATACAATATCAAAACAAATTCAACTCCACAAATTAAGTTTCTCTAGAAATCTCGTACGAACATTTATTTCTTACACAATTTTAAATAACCGAATGATTTAAATTTAAGTTGATAGATGTCTATAAATTTAATATTATATTATCTAAATAGAAAGAATGAAAGTTTTGTAATTGTATTGAAGTGGTGTGTGCAAATATGTATTTAAAAGAAAAGAAAAAGGGATAGAGGAGGAAAATAAAATTGGTATCTAAAAAGGTTTCTCCATTTATCTAAACCTCTTTATAACAAAATACTAAATACGTACACTATGAAATTCGTCAATCATGTACAGACAGACACACCATTTTAATTATTTCTTCGTACACAAATTTAATTTCTCTCTGAATTTTGATGTTATTTATAATGCCTTCCATTCTCCATCACAATCATTCAAATTCAATTAAAACACAAACTATCCCTTTATTACTCTGAAATAAATTAAAAGCATGAGTTAATAATTGTATCAAAATAAATCATAAACTTTTGTCGATTAGCATGATATGAAACTTATAACTTGATTTGAGTATTAAACTTCCAAATTTTCTATCAATTTAGACTCTTTACTTTGATGATCTTTTAAAATCATCCGTGCATTAATTTTGTAAAATTAACAAATATTAATTTTACAGTATACACAATTAGCGAGATTAATTCTCTGGATCTAAACTAATTAGCCACATGCGCACGATACACAATTCATGTAGAACGATCGTGTAGATTTTGATACACGAGGTCGGGCGTACTATGTCCCGTGATGAAAGAATTCTTCTTTTAGTTATTGTATCTCAGATCTTAGTGGCACTGAAATGGCCGGAATTTTTTTGCCTTTATTTTATTCGATCTCTGACATAAATTGGTCCAAGATGTCCAGGGATGAAAGACCTTGCCTTTAGTTATTCGATCTCAGACCGTCGTTGCACCGAGATGACTAGGATTAATAAATCGCAAGGACATATATGAAATTTATGAAAAATGATCACATGTCATGAACTTTTCTTAATTTGTTATACAGGCTGTAAATATTTTGAGTTTTGTTACTGTTCACCCGAGCATTCCAAAGAAATATAATTTGTGAAATTGAACTTTTTATATTGATTTATATAGTTGATACAATCTCTAATATTTACATATTTGATTTTTCTCTCAAATACAAGTTAAAACTTAGAACTTTTTGGTTTTCGACGTTCACGAAGTGGTGGTTTCAAGTTAATTTGAGCTTATCTTTCATGTTCGATATTCCAATTTTCAATCTTTGAGATGATGATCTTAGGGTTATAGGAACTTGCACGTCTTGAGAATCTCAACGATAGATTTTGTATCAAAATAATTAAATTAAAAAATTAAAAAATATCAACTTGCTCGCTATCTTATCTCAAAATAACATTAATGGCTTGAATATCAAGATAACCAAATTATTATTTTGAATTAAAAAATTTTTATGCGTTTTTTGTTCAAGTGAGAACTCGCTTATTTGTTTGTTTTCCAATGTTACTTATTAAATTCTAATTAATTTATTATATATATATATATATATATATATATATATATAATTAGTTCAATGACATTAATTCATATAATTGTGTAAATGAGTTAAAATTAAAAAACAATTACATTAATTGTGTTTAGAAAGACTTTTAAACCATGTTCATTTGACTTAATAACATTAATTAAATTATAATTTCTATCAATATTGGTTTAAAAGTGTAATTAGTGTAATTATTTTAATATATTGTAGTCTTATCAAAAAAAATTTATGTGTAATTATTTTGTTATATACAGTTTTGAGTCTATCAAAATCTTTATAGTATAATTAATTTATAATATGCAATTATGAGTATGTAATTAATTTCAACAGGCTAATACGGTATAGAACTCTATCATAACCTCTCTCTAATATCTCGGGATTTAAAAGATATCAACAACTTTATTTATTTTTTTATTTCACAATTGTGCTAAGATTTTAACAACTTTTTTCATTTTTTTTATTTCAAAATAACAATATTATTAATTTTTATTGGCTAAATCTCAATCTTTTCGTCAACCTTTAATAACTTGTAAATTAAATTCTAATTAGATCTTAATTTATTTTTAAATTTTAAATTTTGAATTTTGAATTTAAAAATTAAAATTAGTTTTTGTATTAAGATCTCGACCTTTTTTTATTATTTGAAAATTAAATCTCAACTCTTTTTTATTTTAAAATAAGTTGAATGTTTCGATCTTAATAATTTAGAAATCAAAATTAGTTTACACTTTATGTATATAGGAGTATTTTGGGTTTTTGCAAATTCTTGTTTATTGTATTTATGTTTGAAAAAAAAAGCAGTTTTGCTATTTTTCAAAATGACAACTTTAAAATTACTATTCTTCTAGTTGGACCTGAATTGTTGAATTGGATTGAGTATGATAACACTTAGAGATAACTTTGAAAATGATAAAAATATTAATAACAAATTAAAAAATAACAAATCTCCAAAATATTGAGATTTATAGCAAAATATATACTGTATTAATTACATTGCAACATCCTTAAATATATACTGTAATTTATATGAGATTTTTTATTTTCTTTTTAGGATTGAAATCAATTAATTAAAAAATTATTTCTACAATTCATAATATATATATTTATTTCTAAACCATTTGAATTCAAATTTTAGATAATACCCCTAAAATAATGGCAAAGATAAATTCAATAGATTTAGATTTTTTATATTTCATACTATTTATCAAAACTTTATTAAATAATACATAATACATATTTTTAATAACAATTTGAATTAATATTTTATATCATCACCTAAAATCGTTAATTTGAATTCAAATCTTACTTAATATCCCTAAAATAAGAGCAAAGATAAATTCTTAATAACATTTTGAATTTAAAATTTAGCAACTTATATTCCAAAATATTTATAAAAAAGAGAATTTTCAAAAATAGCAAATTTTACCAAATATTTACAATTTATAACAAAATTTTTAAATTTTATCACTGATACTCATTGATATACTACAGTGATAGAAGTCTATCAGTGACTATCATTGATAGAATTCAAAATTTTGTTATACCTTGTAAATATTTTAATTTATTTTTCTATTTTTAAAAATGCCCCTATAAATAATCTATTGAATAATACATAATACATACTTTTAATAAAAAATTGAATTAATTTTTTTAATTCCTTGAAATCATGCTAATTATGATTATCTACCCATTTTGGTTTGTTTTTATTTTAAAAAATCATCGTTTACTTTTTGCCAATTGTATAGAATAATTACACTGAGTCGTTAATATTCACGTTTATTTTCATTAGACGTTTTCTTTTTTGTGTTACGGTTTTCATCGAAGGCTTACATTACGACACATTCTTTAGCATTATTTATGATGGCTTTACAACGAGTAAAGACTGTGTGGGATGGTAGACGAATTGAATATTTCTGATATATTGATTATCGTGTGGTTAATGTATATTTCAGTTTGTCAATATCGTAATTGAAATTCACATCAATAGGTTTAGTTTGTCAATATCGTAATTGAAATTCACATTAGTAGGTTTAGTTTGTCAATATCGTAAGTGAAATTCACATCAGTAGGTTTAGTTTGTCAAATACAATATAATTTACATACGCATTACTTATCTCATCAATAAATTACTCAACCTATAAATTATATAGAATTCAAATACACAGTTACGTTATTCAAAATTACTAGTCACTAATGCTAATAAACAAATTCAATATTTTAACAACAAAAAATATATACATATCATTGATGATAACAAAACGTATTCCACGCAGTTTGATTTACAAGTACCTTGTAATTGTAATCTACAATTCATAAAATCTAATAGTCATTTATTATAACAAGCATATTTCAATCATTCAGTATTATACCATTTTCATCTGATGTTCTTCTTTTTCTTCATTTAATCATATATAACTTTTTCATCGATTGACCTTATCAACCTGTTCATAACAAAAATATATACATCTCATTGATGACAACATAACAGTTAGAGTTACAAATACCCTCTAATTGCAGGAATATTTAATTAATTATTACCTATTTCACGTTGTGTATGAATACAAATATACACTACAAGAAAAATGGTCTACGACGACAATTAATTATTACCTATTTAGCTTTGGTATATTGGTATATCTTAATTAAATATGATATTTTTTTATTGTTGGAGAAGATTGCACTAACATCCCCTAAAAATATGCACTACAAGAAAAATGGTCTACGACGACAATTATTTTTTGTTGCAAATAAAATCGATGACAGATATTTACAGTCATAGTATCGCTTGTTGTGGAAAGTTCTTCTATAACAATTTTAAAAAACTGTCACAATAAGTGTTTTCATGACAAAAAATAAGTGTCATTATTTAATATTTTATAACAAATAACTATCATCTTTTATTATATGACAACAAATAACCATCATTGTTTGCATATTGATGACATTTATTAAATGTCACAAATTGTTATAATTTAAGATTTAACAACTTATATTCCAAAATATCTATAAAATATTTATTAAATAATACATAATACACGCATCATCTAACATGTCATAATTTTTTTAAATAATAAAAGTAAATTTAAAAATTTTATTTTCTTTTTTAATTAATAATTTTATTTGGAATTCAAATATTTATTAAAGAAACAGTAAAAAAACAGATATGTTTTTAACAAAAACTGAAAATTTTAAGGGAGATGGTTAAAATCACTTAAAATGTTAAAAGAAAAATTTAATAACCAATGAATGCACAATAATACATATTTAGTATTTCGCTGTGCTAAGCTTATTTTATTTCAATAATTACATGTTTAAACAACTTTCTAAAACAAATACTAGATAAATACTTTAAGTCATTTATTACGTTGACGACAGAATTGTAATTATGCCTTGATATCATTTTTGCAATTATTTACATTTTCTTCTTTTAGGTATTATTTGAGAAAAGAAAAGAAGGAGATTGAGAGAGAGGTCGCAACCGACGCAAGAGAGAAACAAAGTGAGAGAGAGTTTTTCTTGCAAACAAGAGAGGAGAAAGTGTGGCCGACGAAGAGGAAAACGTTGGAGTTTCAACGTCAGCAGTGACGAACCTTTTCGAGGAGCATTTGATGGCATCTGACATTGGTCGTGGGTTTGTAGCGACTTCTGAAATTCTGACGTTTGTTGGAGTCGGGTTTAGTCGACTTTCATGGGTCTAGCTGCAGGCAGGAGGATAGAAGGAGACGAAGTTGGAAGCTCCCAATAGTTTCTACAACTTATGGAAGAATTTGGTGTTAATTTTTGGATTTTGGGGGAAATTAGGATTTTGATAGGCGTTAATAGTACGTTGGGAGTTCAATTTTAGTTATAGGGTATTTATAGTTTCTTGGATAATTGTATTTAGAATTTAAATTTTCAATTAGATAGGGGCATTCAAGATATTGTCATAGTAATTATTTTTCTATATTTTTCAGTTTTCCATTTTATTGATTTAAGTAAATATTTGTCATTTACTAAAAGTAAAACTAGAAGAATAACAATTTTAAAGTTGTCATTTTGAAAAATAGCAAAACCACTTTTTTTTTCAAAAATAACAAAATAAAAAAAATACAATAAATAAGAATTTGAAAAAAATCCAAAATACCCCTATACATAAAATTTAAGCTACTTTTTTAGAGCTAAAATATAATAAATACACTTTAATAAATATTGAATACGCACTTGTCCAATCAAAGTTAGAACCTTTTATCTTCATTTTCCAGACCCGTTGCAACGATTTCATGCTTCATTTTTTTAATTTTTGTTTTTCATTTCTCATCTTTCATTTTGAAAATCTTCATTCGTCTCCATTTTCCATTTTTCTTTTTTGATCTCATCTTTTTCGAGCGAGCAAACCTCAATCTCCACCCTCTTCCATTTGAAGTTTTAGTTTCATCTTCTTTCCTCTCCACTTTCCATTTTTCTTTTTTGATCTCATCTTCTTCGAACGGACAATCCCTAATCTCCACCCTTATCATGCATTTTCAAGAAGAAGAATATAAACATTTGAAGCACGCAAACACTATCTTCATTTTCCATCTTCCATCTTTGATTTTCAAGTCTACAATTTGTAAAGCTTGGGTGGAAGAACGAAAACCTTCACTCAAAACAAAAAGATACAAAAGTTATCTTCCTTGTCTTTCAGGAAAATTTTAGCTGATTTTTTTTAAATTAATATTATTTATTTAATAAAATATATATGAAATTTAGGAGATTTTATCTAAAAACACAATATCTTAGCCTATTTTATTAAAAAAATCAATTTTAAAAATAAATTAAGATTTAATATGAAAACTAATTTTAATTTCTAAATTATTAAGAGTTCACAGATTTTAACTTATATTGAAATAAAAAAAGGTTGAGATTTAATTTTCAAATAATAATAATAAAAAGGTTGAGATCTTAATAAGAAAAATAATTTTAATTTTCAAATTCAAAATTCAAAATTTAAAAATAAATTAGGATCTAATACGTTATTTTGAAATAAAAAAGATGAAGAAAATGTTAGTATATTTTGAAATAAAAAAAGGTAAAAGATTTAGCCAATAAAAATTAATAATATTATTATTTTGAAATAAAAAAAATGAATAAAACTGTTAAAATTTTAACACAATAGTGAAATTAAGAAAATGAATAAAGTTATTGATATCTTTTAAATCCTAAAATATTAGGGAGATGTTATGATAGGATTCTCTACATTATTAACACGTCGAAATTAATTACATACTCATAATTACATATCAAAAATTAATTATACTAAAAAGACTTTTGATAAAATCATAATTGCATATCACAAATTAATTATACTGGAAAGACTTTTGAATAAGAATGCAATATATTGAAATAATTACATTAATTACACTTCTAAATCAATATTGATATAAATTTTAATTTAATTAATGTTATTAAGTTAAATGATCATGTTTTGATTTAAAAGTTATTCTAAACACAACTAATGTAATTGTTTTCTAATTTTAATTCATTTCCACCATTGTATGAATTAATGGTATTGAACTAATTATATATATATATATATATATATATATAAAATGTTATATTTTTAGAATAACTTAATTAGAATTTAATAAAAAACATTGAAAAACAAATAAATAAGTATCACTTAAAACAAAAAAAAAACATTCAAAATAATAATTTAGTTATTTTTGTGATTCAAGGAATGTTATTTGACTCCTAAGATATTAAGAAAATTGTTATGATATAGGTTGCTAAATGCATGATAAAATTAATTATAAAATAAAAACGAAATAATTACAGTTGAGGAAGGTGAATATTTTGGTATTTTAAAATACCATGGTAAAAAATGCTATTTCCTAAAATTGAAAAGAAAAAAGTGATTTTGTCATTTAATATCCTCCAACTTAATTATCCAAATCCGAATTTAATCGGCCGACTTTATTTGACTTTACTGGGCCCATTGAACTTGGATATCTCAGACTGATTAGGCCCAGGAGGACTATGATTGGGGCCTAATACTCTCAGCCCATAACTACTTTTTGTTTTTGGAATACTTTTGTAGTAGATAAAAACTAAATATATTTATCATAATAATTAATAATTTATTTCTACATAATATTTATCTAATAACTTTAGAACAATTTTTTTCTTTTTATTTTTTATTTGACTATTAACTAAAAGAGCCAGATGGAACAAAAGTTCCTTACAATTGAACTGAGAATTCAAATCGAACAGAAGAAAAGTCGAATGATTCTATACAATGGTAATCAGGAAAAAGAATCAACCAATATAAATCTTTTCTTCCGGCTCCCTCTCTCTTCTTCC
>JBBPDI010000015.1:12344035-12359581 GCA_037974545.1 Cucumis variabilis | reverse complement strand
CCCGATAATACCCATTAAAGTGCTGAAAAAACCCATCTCCTACTCCACTCTGAATCATCCACCATACATGAAACTTTTTATAAAAAAAAAAAACAGGAAGAGTTGAGAAGGAGAAAAGAGTGAAGACCCTTTCGTTGTTTTCGGCCAAATGGCAGGAAAACGAGAGAAAAAAAAACGAAAAACAAGGCGAATTTCGAAGAAGTAGAAGCAGAGATTGGGCGAGAAATCCAAAGTAATGGGAAAAAAAAAAGGGATTAAAATAAGGAATCGAACAAAGAAACAGAAGAATAAGAAGATTGAAGTGAAAGAATTAAAAATAGAAACAAGAAGATTGTGAGATTGTAACGCGGAAATGTCCCTCACGAAACCGCCAACGCAAGAGAGAGAGACACGTTAGCTTGAAAATGAATATAGCTTCAAAAATTTATAACAATGTTTCTCTTGTCTTAACGTTCGTGGAAAGTGAAATGACGATAAAGCCCCCGTATTACGTTGTTCTCTATGGCAATTATTACTTATTAGGTCATGAGGGGTAGGGGGGCTTAATGGTTCAAATAAACATAAGAAATCTCCAGGACAGCTGGAGAAAATGGTGGTTAATTCTTCTTCCCAATAGTTTTCTATTTTTGAAGAAAGAAATATAATTTTTTTTAAAAGAAAATAAGAAGTAAGGGTTCAAAATGTCAAATGCTTCCATTCTATAAAAATATGGACAATGTGTTGATATTCAAAGATGTTGAAATTGGCAAACAAATATTTTAGGTCTTTTTTACAAATTTCATACGATTAATTTTATCGAGTGAATTTTAAAAAAATAAAATTGTATAGATAGTAAAAATATTAAAATTATTTATAAAATATAGGAAAAAAATAAAATAAACAAACTATTTACACGTGAAAAAATAAGTGTAACGAGGGTTTGTCTTTGGTGGTCTTTTGCCCTAAGAAGAAGAGTGGTTTGTATTTTTTTAAATATAAGAAATCAATATATTTTATTATATTTATAAATAATTTTAAATTTTTTAATATAATTTATATGAAAAAAAATTATAAAATAGAAAAAATAATAATAAATAAAAATATTACGTTTTAAAAACAAGTTAACATGTTTATTTGTTTTTAATTATATTTACATTGTGACATTTTGCTACTTCTTTTACCATATGTCTTTTACCATATGGTTTGTGATTTTTCGTTATCCATGTTTTTTATTTTATTGTTATCACCCTTAATTTACAAGAAACTAAACGTGGTGTACTAAGTGTGCACACGATGTTTATGGAAAAATATGTTTCTTTTAGTTCAATTTGTACTGTATTTATGTTCATTCAATGTGACACGGTAAATTTCTAGTACTTGTATCTTCAAAAGCATTTTAATCTTCGAGGATGATCAACTTAGAAGTTTTATGAAATTCTTTGTATGGTTTATAGTGTAAAATTTTATGTCCTTGAAAAACTCTTATATTTATAGATTATAGAGGCTTTTGGTGGACTTAAGCTTGATTAGTCCATAGATCAGATTCACGGAATCAACCATATGGATTTTAGTCTTATTTAACATTTGGGCTAAATTAAGTTTTTTTCTTTCTTTTTTTTTGGTATAGTTGAACTTTAACTCAAATAAATAATATTTAGGAAAATTGTATCAAATGACAAAAACATTTAGAAAAAACAACTCATGACACCTATTTTTCTGCATATTGCAAATATGATAAAATTAGTAATATCATACGGTAATTATAGAGCTATCAGATGACTATCATACAGTAATTATACGGTTATCATATTTTAAATTTGCTACTTTTGCAATTTAGAGAATGTAGTGATATGAATCATATTATCGTAAATTTTTTTTGTTATTTTTGCAAGAGCCCTTAATATTTAAACTCGACCAAAATAATTAACTTGATTCAATGGTCATGATGAGAACATGTGGCGTCATGAAAAATGGTCAAATTTATGTATTCAATTTTAATTTGGAATATAGGTAAACTTTCAACTAGTTTTAAATTTAATTATTTTGATTTCTGTCATCCCAACAATTTATAATTGGTAAAAAATTCCTCCCTCAACGGTGAGTTCTTAAATTTTAGAAGGGTGTATTGAGTTTCTAAATTTTAGTTTTTGCATATAATGTATTTCTAAACCTTATATGACTAAAAGATGGATCTTATGTTTAATAAATGCTAATTTATTAAGTTTTTTTATAAATTTTTTTAAATAATAGATTTTACAAAATATTTACAACTTATAGTAAATTCTATTACTAATAGTCATTGATATGCTATAATAATAGAAGACTATCGACTATCAGTGATAAAATCTAAAATTTTGTTATAATTTGTTGATATTTTAATTTATTTATTATTTTAAAAAAATGTTCCTATTTTATAAATAATTTTATTTTTTTTTCTTATCCATGTTATAATCATTATAACAATAATAAATACAAACTCATTCAATATTTTAACATTTGTTTCATTTTCCCATTTATTTTTTCAGTTTGAAACAAAATAAATATTTGTGTTGCGTTTTTCTTTATAGGTTTAAAAGTTAAATTCTTTTTCCATCTCATTTTTATAATAATTTATATATTTTTTAGTATAATAATTGAATAACTAGTTAAATTTTAAAAATAAAAATAATTTCTTAAAACTTTGATCGGTAATCATTTATTTTTTGTTTTTATTTTTAAAATTAAGTTCACTACGTCTCCCACTAAAATTTGAAAGCCAATTAAAGAATAGTTTTTAAAAACAATTTTGTTTTTAAAATTACTATACTAAATAAAAATAAAATAAACTTCCATTTTCTAAAACTAAAAACAAAAAATAAAATAGTTACCAAATAATTTTAATTTTCAAATTTTTATAAGAAAGGAAAAAGAAAACAATTCAACTGAAAGAGTGTTTGTGTTATTGGTCAGTATAACATTACCATCCACTTTCATGAAAATTAATTAAAATCTTACCTCAGTTTTTCTTTTTCTTCTACGAAACATAAACAACATCACTTGTCTTCACATGCAATAGTTTGGAAATGGTTTATCCATAATCAATTTTAAATCTTAACAATATACAATTAATAACAATTATAAATGTGAATTATTTTATTGTTCAAATTCAGTTTTCATCTTACAAAACTCCATCAATACATAAAATATACTATTCTTCTTAACATGATTATTATTATTATGTTGAAAATTTTAGTTATTGCCATCTTAATTATATGCTCATTTAATTAAGCCATTTTGTCTTGTGACTATGAATAATCCAAATTGAGAACCCTTCTACTTCCACCGTTTCTATTTATATTTCATTAGGATGGGATTAAAATAATCAAAACAATCACTTCATTGCTTTTTCAGCATTAGTTTGCTAATATTATTGTTGTATTTAATTGATTTCATTTTTCAGAAAAAAATATGTATATAGTTTCGTATTCAAACTCACCTACTTTTATTTTGCATTTATTGTTGTATGTTTATATGGTGTGCGAGATTATTTTAATTTTTAAATATCATTAAATCATTTAAAATTTTATACACAATCCATTCACCAAACTCACACTTTTGGATTTTGAAATAAAATAATTCTTAATCGAGACTTGAGTTTAAATAAATGAAGTCGAATTTATGATCAATAGGTTAGTGGTTGAGAGAACACTTATTATTAAATTAATTACTATCATAATATAATATTACATATAAAAAATTAATATTACTTAATTCAACAATTGTTTATATCAAATAGACGATATAGTAAAATTTGGTAGGCAGGATATCTTTACTCTCCTACTTATTAATTAATGATTATAATGATAAAGATCGAAGGCAATATTAGTCGTCTCCAATTGTATTGTATTGACATGTTCATCACATATATATATATATATATATATATATATATATGTATGTATGTATGTATGTATGTATGTATGATTGGCACACTGACAATTGGCAAAAAAGGAAAATATCACTATGTATTAATTATTTGGAATGAATAAAAAGAAAATAGAGTATTAAGTTTAATAATAGGAGACAGCTCTATAGTAAAGAAATGGTCCAATAAACTGTTGAATAAATGGGTGTGGTTCATTTTAAATAAGTGAATATCGATATGTACAAACTATAGTAATTTGTACCCACAAAATACTATATACTAAAATCATCAATTCATTAAAATTTTGGCTTTTATTTGAATCATTTTTGTACAACCATTTTCAATGGAATAAAGCTTTTCCCCTTTATATGTATATATATTAACTTTTAACTTGTTTTTAGCTTTACCATCTAATTGTCTTAAGAGAATCTTAATATTCCACCGTTTAGTCTTTGAATTTATTTTTATAGAAAACATAATAAGATTATAATTTTTTTTTGGTGTCTATTAAGTTCACGATGTATTTGATATTATCAATAAAAAAATTGAGTTTTATTTTTTGTTTTGTTTTTAATTAAATTTTAAACTATAAAATTTTATGTTTGATAATTTTTTTTAATATATATACACATATATAAGTCAATGACCTGTAAGACATAGAGTTTAAAATTAAAAAAAAATCTACAAGCTTAATGATAAATTAAGAAATCTATTAGACATATGGTAGGAGTTATTTGGCCCTAGGACTAAAAAGCAGATTCGTAGGATTAAGATTTTCTTTATCATAATATTTTTACAATACTTGTTCTCACTCTCCTTTCTCCTCTTTCTCACACACTCTCTCACTAAGCGCTAAATATTTATCAAATAAAAATAGAAAGCCAAGCCAAAGCAAAAATTCCAATAGCAGCCACTACAAAAGGAAGCAACGTCGACAAAAGTTGAGATAATAGTCTACACCCCAAACATAGAATATTATAACCCTCAAATTATTATAAAAATCAAACTATTATAATCCTTAAAATATTATAGATCACAACACCCTCTAAAAATATAGCAAGATTTTAGATTCTATCACTGGTAGTCTTCTATCACTATAGCATATCAATGACTATCAGTGATAGAATTTTCTATAGATTGTAATTATTTTGTAAAATCTACTATTTTTTAAAATTCTCTAAAATATAATTACAAATGAAATAGACATAAATCTCTAATTTCATGGTATATATATTCCAAACTTTTTTGTTTTCTAAAAAAAGATAAGAAGTTTTTTTTTTAGTATGTGTATTTTAAGATATTTGAAAAAGTTACCCAATATTAATATTTTAAAGATAAAAAGGAGAAAGGAATAATGAAAAAAATCATAGATCCAAAGGGTTTATTTGATGTATAAAGCTATTCCTTAGTGGCAAAGGATTAACAAAATCAACAAAATCATCATTTTAGTAATAATAATAATAATAAAAGTCAAATATATTGTGGAATAATTCCATTTTCAAAGTTTGTGACAAAGTATTTTGAAAGTGAAGGGTTCAAATTAAAATAAGCTTTTTTTTATGAAGTAAAGAGCCTTATTCATATATTCCTTTCTAGGGAGAAATTATAAAAAGTGTGTGTTTTTAATGATTTGATAATAAGGTTTATGATTATAAAGAAAAGATATAATTAAAAAAAAATGCAAAAGCTAGAATATGTCTCATTATGCCTTCTTTTTTCAAAAAAAGGAGATTTGTTGTAATAAATAGCTTTACCAAAACATTTATGAGTCGTGTGGATGCTTCTATTAATTATAATTTTATAATATATACTTAAATTAACGATACTAATAGGTACACAAAAAAAAATTATTATGAAACATTTAAGTAACGACACATTTAGTCCAAATAAACATCTATTTCATGACTTATTAACTATTTATCTAGAATCTTTCTATATATATATATATATATATAAACTCTTTAAACCAACTTCTCAAAATAAAATAACTCGACTCCTTATCTCAAATGTTTCACCGACAATATATTGTTTCTTCCTAGACCTTTATGTTTCAAATTGTTACATTTTTCTAGATTTAAAAACATTTTCCATGATTTTGTTATTTAAAAGTCATGTTTTTGGTATAAATATTAAGGGATAGTTGCAAACTTAATAATTAGATTCAAAATAATTAAGTATATAACAACATTTTAAAAAATTTACAAATATAGCAAAATTTGTCAAATTCTATCAATGGTACAAGTCTATCATCGATACACCATGTTGCAAATATTAGTCTATTACTGATATACCATACGAGTTTATCAACAATACAAGTCTATCAGTGATAGTTTTGCTATATTTATAAAAAATAAATAAATATTGCTCCATCGATTATTATTTCCAAAGGATGATTCATTACGATTACCCATATACTAGTTAGCAATTGTTGTTTCAAAACTGGCCTAGGCCTTCCAAGGATTGGGCCGAAGATAAGCCCATCTTGTTTCAAAAAGGGGAAAAAAAGAATAATAAGGATATTACATGCTTTTTAGGAGTCGTTTTGGAAAAATGACAAATTTTCTTTTAAATTACAACTTTAGTTTTAAAATTGTATTAGATAAATAAGTCGATTTTAGTTTTATACCTCATACGTTTAAGAGGTATTAAAAAAAAATATTATTTTATGACTTAAATTTTAATTTTTATGTCTAATTAAGTCCCTTCTTTGATTTTGTAACTAGTAAACACATTAAATTGTTTTTAAAAAATTAAAAAATTTTACGAACCAATTAGACATCAAATTAATATATATATATATATATATAATATTTATCTCTCTACCTTTCGAAATATATAAAAAGATTTGTTGGTACAAAATTGAAACTTTAAAAATCAATATTGATAACTTAATTAACACATTTTTAAAATTGACTTGAACTTCTTAACTTAAATGATGCTTAAAATTTATTTCGTTTTTTTCTACCTTAAAAGTAAAGTTATTTTTGCTTAATTCTCTATCATAATTTGCATCAGAGAATTATACTCTTAGTCAAATTTCAAGAATTTGTAAAATAATAATAACGATACTTTTTAGTTCTCAAAATTGAGGTTGTTTTAAAAAATATCACTAAAAATAGATTAAAAAAAACATTTTAGGGGAAAGAAAAGAGATAAAATGTTTATGAATTTAATTATTAAAAAGAAAAAAGAAAAGTGGAATAATAATTGTGTGAGACCTAAAATATTTACCCTTAAAACTCAAATTGAGATTTTTAATAATAATTAATTGTTGATGTGCAGAACATGATATCCATTGCGTACGATTTTATTAATTTTTCTTTCTTAAGAAACATCAAACATTATTATAAAAATAAACAATTAATTTATGTCTACTCACTTTATTTTTTGATTAATTAATTCCTATTTTTTATAATACTCAACGTTAATCAAATTAAGTAAATATAATTTTAGTTGACAATTTCTTACACCTTCTAGAATTCTAGCTCATTTACCAACTTTTTCCACAATCATCTAATTTTATTATATAAATATTCATATTTCAAGAATTATTAAAATATCGAAATTTTACCAAAATTAATATCGATATTGACAAATATTCTTTTATCATATAATTTTAAAACTTGTTTAGATTAATATTCCATATTTCATTTGATAACTATTTTATATTTTTTTATATAATTAAATTTATTACACTACTTTCAAACTTTGTTAATTTCATATATTTGAATAAGTTTACACATGTAAATACAAAAGATTATAAAAATAATCTTTATGAAATGTTTAAAATGAATTCACTAATGTGACAATAATTACAATAATGAGAAGTGGAAATAGATTCTTCGATATCTAAACAATAGCAAATCCAAAACTTCCACGTACAACAGTAGAAGTATGTATAAATGAATATTAGGTTAGAAGCTTACCTATATGTATGTTCATATAGTTTTCTAAACTTTTAAAAATGATCTAATAGGTTTTTTAATTTTCGTGTTTAATAATAATCGATTCCTAAAACAATATAATATATCAAATTTTGGTATCTTAATTACCACGTCTCTTTTATATTAGAGAATGTTAAATTTTAAATATTATATCATGCATTAAATTTAACTTTATGCTTAATAGGTACACTTAAACATATTTCCAAAGATTTATTTAAATTGAAGTAATTTATATGTATAAACATTAGACACTTTTTAAGGGACTATAATCAAAATTTACTAAACTTCTCATTTAACCTTCATTTAAACGAACTTATGTATAATATCTATATAAAGTAATACTAATTAAAAAAGTTATTATAAACCTTTACAAAAATCCTTATTGTTATTGATGTTTTTAGAAAAACGTAAACAAAAAGTAGAAAATAAAATATTTATTAGTGTTGTAAAAATGAACTAAACACATTAGAAACATGGATATTCCTATTAAAATAAATATAATACAATATAAAAATCAAATAAAATAAATATGAAAAATGAAAGAAAAATTGGCAAGTGGAAAGTAGAAATAAATGTGTTGGGTGTTATGTCCTAAACTTCATACATAGTAAACGTAATTCGTTGATTGTTATTAATAAAACGTTATTGTATATTTCAATAAGTGTTATTAATTGTTATATTAGTTTTGTGTTTATAACCCTAAATTTAATAAACTAATATTTTAAGTTGCCTTATAAGCATTGAATTGTAAGAGAGACATACAAAGATCCATGTTTAAGATATAACTTATGGGTGCGTTTGGGGGAGGAAAAGAGTTTGGGGGAAAATGATTATGATAATCATAGTATTTTGATAATATGTGTTTTGGGTTAGGGTTATTATTGATAATGTTATGATAATATGTGTTTTGGGTTAGAGTTATTACTGGTAATGTTATGATAATATGTGTTTAGAGAAAAAAATATACATGATAGTATTATGATAATATGTGTTTGGGGGAGAAATTATGATAATATGTGTTTGGGAGAAAGGTTATGATTGTAGTATTATGATAAGATGAAGTAGCGAAATTTGTAGGATTATGAGAATATGGAGAAGAGAAATTTGTAGGGTTATTTAACCCGAATCCCTAATTTTGCAAACTCTTGGTCCAAACAAGGTTTTGGCCAAAACTCTTTTCCTAATCCCCTAAATTCCCACCCCAAACCCACCATAGAGTTTATAGTATAAGAATAACGTTTTGTACCTTATTTTGGTAGCTTTTAAGATACCATTTAATCATTGTCTATATCCATATTTTGAATCTAAAACATGCCTCTGTTCTTTTTTATATGTTCAACTCTAGTTTGAATATTATTATTTGTTAGGTATCCGTATTATATTAAATTTAACTTCATTCGTGAACTTAAATGTTTGGGTCAGTTGATAATTTATTGTTTATTTGGTTTTCATTTTTTAAAAGTATGCTTAGCTTGTAATTAACATGGTTTTCACCTATTGATTTAGAATGGGTTTGAAATAGATTATTTAAAAAATAGATCATTTTCAAAAAGTAGAATGTTTGACCACAACGAAATATAATTTAAACAATTTTTATAAAAGCATTTAAATAAAGAAAAAAGGTTTTTTTAAAATATTTTTTTCAAGTTAATCCAAACAAATCCTTATTCTTTTGTTAACTAAAATTAAATGATGATCAAACACAAACCTAAATAGTTATTGATTTTAATTTCTTGATGAAACTTCAAATTAAAATGTGCTTAGAAACTAAAAACAAAATATAAAAGAAAAAAAATCAAATATCACATGCAACTGTACTTTGCAATTATATTATTCTTAAGTTTTCAATCATAATAATCAAGCCATTAAAATATATGCATTTGTTAAAATATATGCACTTGTTAAAATTGAATCTTCAAACTTCCACAATTGTCGAAATTATAACAATGGTACAAATTTTGAAAGTTTAGTTTTTCTATCACTTGAAGTCTAATTTTTGTGATAATAGGAATTCAATTATAATTTCAAAGGCACAACTTTTACCATTGAAAATTTAAGAATGTATAGTATAGTGGAGTGATATAGTTTTTTTATATGTACCCCAAACTCTTTTGCAAATTATAAACAATTGAGTGGGTGAATGAAATGAAAGAATGAGAATTAATATACAATAAAATGAGAGAAAGTTAAATGAACGTTAAATTAAAACACAACTGGAGCGGTCAAATCCTAATATTACCACGTTTTGTTAGTGTGGTTTGAAAGGTAAATATATTAAATTGATATGACTCTCAATATGATGATTTGGATGTCTTTGTAATAATTAAATAAATCTTTCAATTAAAAAACAATCTTATTTGTTAAAGGTTAAAGCTTTGCTCTTTAATCCCTCCAATTATGCACATTACAAAAAACGAATCACTATTCTCGACCACAAAATAAAATTAAAATTCTCATATCTTTTTCACCAACTGCACAATAAAAAATGGATAAATAGTTTGATCGTAAAATATAGTTCAATGTCACAAACGAGCTATATTTCGTTTATTAACTTCTAAGAAGGAAACACTGTTTTAATAAAAAGATAGAAAGTGTTACGTTACATCTTAATGTATACGACTTTCAATAAAAGGAAAATGAAACATGATTGTATACTAAATTATGACGGAAGAAATTTTATCCTACAATCGCGATGGAATGGCTTTAAAAAACATGGTTGCTTTAGTTTTAAAACACAAATTAAAAACTAAAAACCATCAAAATTTACCCTAATTTAGTAGCTTTAAATTAAATTTTGTAAGTTTTATTGAATGAATTATCCAACACAATACCATATAATGATGAAGTCCTAAGTTTCAAAGACTCTCATTTCTCTATGTACATTAAAAGCGTATATTAATTAAGTTGAATTCACACGTAATTAAAATCGGAAGATCATCGAAGATTATTGTTGAAGAAAAATTTTTACACCCATTATAAATTGTCATGTTATTTACTAAATTAATAATAAAAATTACATATAATTGAATTTTGAACTAATTAAAAAAATTGGTATGTATTTTAAATTAAAATTGAAAACATAAATTGACCAATTCTGATGATACCACATGTTTTCATTATAACGATTGGATCAAGTTAATTATTTTGGTCAAATTAAATATTATTACTTGATCTAAAATTCAATTGAGTAAAAAATAAGCTCATATGGTTGAGTCCATGAACCAACCAGACTCAAGCTCACAAAGCCCAAAAGATAACTCTATAAATAGAGTAGCTAATTTCTAAAGCCGATCGTGCTCCATTTTCTCAAATCAAGCGTAGTGTTCAATCGAGAGAAATTATATCAAATATTAGAAATCGAATCACATCTCAAATCTACACACAAGCGCATCACCAATACAAATTCAACTCAACGAATCAAATTTCTTTGAAAATCTCTTGTGAACAGTTGTATTAAAATAATGTATATTATACATTTAAAAATATTAAATTAATTTTCACCAATTCCATTTATTCATTTTTATTTTTTAATTTATAGTTTTTAAAATTAAACCTATTTCTATTTAATTTCTTATCAAGATTGTTTTTTAAAGTACAAGATGATTACTTTTAGCTAAATGCCAAAAACAAAAATAAAACCTTTTTTTTTTAAAAAAAAATTAGTCTCTTTAAAGAAAGGTATTTTTAGAAAATAGCTAATAAAATATAGATTTAGAAGTGGAAAGAGTGTCTATAAATTTAATTTTAAAAATGAAAAAAAAAATCAAGAGTCTTGATTTCTTACATGAATCAAAGTTTTTCTAAATTCAAAATATTAATTTAAATGGTCTTTTTTTTTAAAAAAAAATTTACTAAACAAATTAGAATAGTGAAAATGAAAGTAGAGTTAGCAAAACAAGAAAAAAAGGGATATAATAGGTGGGGAGTGGTGACACCAAATACCTAAATTCCCATTACCTACTGCCATTTTTCAACTCTTTTCTTTTTTAAATTCATTTTTAAATCATACTAAATACACCAGGCCCTATGTAACATTTTTTCAATCTTTCTTTATAAAATCACAACTCCCCCGCTAAAGTTGAAAAAAAAATTAATGGAAATTATTTACTTGATTTTGTGTAATTAGATGAAAACTAATAAAAAAAATGGTAATTATGATTCGTTTTTGATACATATTTAGTTTCAATCACATAATTTATAACAGAAATATAGTAGAGTTCATTCTAATTTAATATTGTCAAAAACAAAGGACACAAGAAACAATTAATGTTGCATATCAAATTTGGATAGATTGAATTGTACACCTCGTTACAGAGACAAAAATCATTGTATTATTATGATTAATATGACATCGAGACTTATGTATATTAAATCATGTAAATATTTAACACCTGTTATTTATACATTTTTAATGCATGTCATATATAAAATGAAATAAATATTTATCAAATGAGTTAACAACAATCAATAATTATAAAAACATTTATGAAAAAAGTGCCTATTTTTATTTAGTTATTGAAAAAACAAGGAAAAAGAAACACATGCTATTTTAAGAGTCCTCTGATAACAAATTCATATCAAACTATGCATCATTTAAGATTGTGATAGAAATTAATCATTTAACAGCAAATTGATTTTAACCTCTTACTTAAAATTGATGGAAGTAATTATTTTTGCTAATTATATTTTTTATATATTGAATGTACGGATGCATGCATATATATGTATCTATGTATGGGTGTGTGTATATATAATATATATACATAAAAAAATCAGCTATATTATTTAAATATGTTTTGTACTAAAAAGAGAAAAAAATGTCAACAAGAGCTTAACTCGAGCTTAACTCAATTGACACTTGTATGTACCTATGAACAGGAGGTCCAGGGTTCAAATTTGTTGAATTACTTAACATTATTGATAGAAAATTTGATATTACAAACAATTTATCAAGCCTCTAAATTACCCATTCTCTTAAAATTCCTAAGAATAATTGTAGAGTTAATTTTATATGAACAATATAATAAATGAATATACAAATAAACACTGATAATATGTATTTCATTCATTATACTGTATTTCATTTGTTAGATGTTTTTGATATATAAAAATCTTATCAATAGCTTAATTCATACTAAATTTTAAAAGGTAATATATCATTGAAAATCACACAAATCCATCTTTTATATAACTTTAATTCAAAAGTTTCCATCCTAAAAATAAATAAACAAATTTCAAAGTTTCCAAAAAACTTGATAATTTATTTACTCTTTATTTAATTTGTAATTTTTATTAAGAGATTAAGATTGTTTGAAATCGTATTTAAAAAAGAAGTTACATTTCTTTCTTAAAATAGTTTTGATTTTTAAAATTTTACATATATAAAAAAACTAAAATATTCACTAAATATAAATAATAGTCTATTGTGATTTACTATGTTCTACCACGTATAAATTGTAATATTTTTATATATTTATAAATATTTATAAAAGTTTGTTCTTAGAAAATAATTTTTCTTTATTTAAAAAAGTTGTATAAATTTAAATTAACTTACAAAATAAAATTAAAAGTGAGTTAATTTTTTTTTTAAAAAAAGATAAGAACTATTTAAAAAGTGTTAAAATAGAATTGACTTGAGAGTTTAGTGTTGATTTAATTTTAATCTCACTATATATTAAAATAGGTAGGGAAGTAAGAAGTTAGCATATATTAAAATGTACTCTTCTACGAATTTGTGAAATTAAGAGAGAGAGAGAGGGAGTCGGAGGAGTAAAGCGATGACGTTGGAAAAGTGGGATCCACAGAAGTTCACCAACCAAACCTCTCCTACAATATCGTATCAAAATACTGATAATTGCCACGTGTCAATATCTGCAAAAAAAGATCCAACGGCTAATGACAGCTTCCAACTAACCCATCGGCCTACCTACCCACATTTTTGTTTTTCTCTCTATATATTACCCAATTTTCATTCATCCAAAAATCAAGCCAACTTTCTGTAACTTTAAATTTTCGCTTCCATTTATACATTCAAAAATAAACTTCCTCTCATTTGTTCTGACTTTTGAGTTCTTCTTCTTCTTCTTCTTCTTCTTCTTCTTTTTTTTGAGAAAACAATGGAACCCCGTCCAGAAAATGGCAACCATGGATGGGCGAGGGAGCCCTCTTTGTGTGGCGGCGTGGCGGCGTACTGGAGTGGTGCGGCGAAAGGGCTCGAGGGGAGTCATTTGGAGGAGTTTAAGCTTATGGTGATGGAGTTTCGTCGTCCTGTTGTGCGACTTGGAGGCGAGAGTCTTACGATAGCGCAAGTTGCTGCCCTTGCTGCTCGTAGTTCTGACGTTGTGGTGGAGCTTTCTGAGGAGGCTCGTTCTGCTGTGGAGGCAAGTAGTAGGTGGGTCGTTGAAAGTATGACTAATGGAACTGATAGCTATGGAGTTACGACTGGTTTTGGTTCTACATCTCATCGGAGGACTGACCAAGGAGAAGCCCTTCAGAAAGAACTCATTAGGTAAACAAAACATTGACTATCTATGTTTCTTTATAGGCACTTTTAATTCTCACCTTCAACTTTGGTGTTATAATTAACATAACTATAACTATAGATGATATGTTAACTATTATTATTCTAAAGATTATGATAATACATTTGTCTAGTCTATAAGAGCTTTGCATTCATTTTCATACAATATTTTTAGATCTATAATATTATTAGGTAAGAGATTCAAACCCTCAATTTTTCGATTGAATTTATCTATGCTAGGTTAGTCCTACTATGTTTATGTTGACAATTTTACTAATCAATCATATAATATAATAAATTGTGTAAGAAAAATGTAATTATTACTCTTATACATGTAGGAGACTCGTGTATAGTTACAAATTTTAAAGCATGAATTAAAATAAATACCAAAGCCTAAGATATTTAATTGAGTTTTTTTTTGTTATGACATAATTAATCATCAATATGGCCATTTCAAGTGGCTAAAACTTTATTATATAATTCTTATTATATAATTCTTTTGAACGAATTAAAAAAGAATATCTAATTGTCTAACTTAATGATTACCTTTATACTTTTTCATTACACAAGATCATACTTTATTGTTAGTCAATCAAATTAATATATATTTTTTAAAAAGTCATAATCTAAAAGAAAGAAAATAGATTAAAAAATGCTTTTTATTTTTTCTTTTGACGAATTTCTTAAAACATATAAATTGTCACTGAAATAAATTATAAATTTTTTTAAAAAAGAGATAGCTAAAAAGGTTACAAAATGGAACTACCTAACTTTTTCTTTTTTTTTTTCTTCTAATTTCTTTAAAAGAGAATTTCTATAATTTACTCAGCACCAAAAAAAAAAAACTTTTATCTTCTTAGTTTATATTTCTTTTCTTTTAAAAAAAAAGGTAAACTTTTTTTTTTAGTGTGTTAAGTTATTGGTCCTCTTAAACCTTATACAATTTTATTGTTGGGTATATAAAATTTTAAACATGTCTAATAATGTCTACGAATTTTGAAGGTTGTATCGAATAAATTGACAAATTTTGAAATTAATATAATTAATTTAACATACTAGTAGGTTTAATATATTACTGATGACTTAAAATTTACACGAAACAGGTTCTTGAATGCTGGAATATTTGGAAAAGATTCAAATTCTTGTCATACATTGCCTCAACAAGCCACAAGAGCTGCCATGGTAGTGAGAATCAACAC
>JBBPDI010000015.1:12055395-12065764 GCA_037974545.1 Cucumis variabilis | reverse complement strand
GAAAGGATATGTGGGATTAAGCGGTGCAATTATGACGCAATTTTATCATGCGATTTATGGAGATGATTCGAAATCGTTGATTCTTCTTATTGCGTGGCTTCCGGCGGTGATTCTGGTGGTGTTCTTGAGGACGATTCGGATTATGAAGGTTCAACATCGGCCTAATGAACTCACAGTTTTTTACAGGTCACTTAACTTACTCCAATGATTTTCCTTCTTTAAATTTATTTTTTTCTTCTTTTTTGGAAATAAATATTTTTCATTTCATACCTTTGTATGAAATAAATAATGTTATACTTTAGTCACTAACTTTTGAGTTTAATTTATTTTTACTATTCGTGGGTTTTAAATGATGGATTTTTAGTCGAGTTCGAAAAAAAAAATAACTTTTTAAAAGTTGGATTTTATTTTCTACAAAGTTTAACAAGATATGTTAATACTATGAAATTTACTTTTTAAGTATTGACATTTAAAATCTACCAATTAATTTGGAACTTACATTAGTTTTCACTTACTTCTCTTTATTTTTAAATTTAGTCAAACTTTTACTATATAATTATTTTAAATTGAATAATGGAAAGTTAACAAACTTCAAAGAAAATATTAGCTAGTAAGAACTCAAAAGTAAATAAAATGTATAAAATAATAAAATTTATGACTAAATGAAAATTATACCTAAAACTTAGAGATAAAAGTGGATCTTCTTAATTACCTAAAAACTATCCTCAAAATTTATTAAACAATAAATACTTTTTTAATATAGACGAAAAGTTGCACCTTCCTATATTACAAAAAAGAAAAAGATAGATACACCTTCCTATATTATTGTTATAAAATTTAAATTATGGTAACAAGGGTAATAATAATAAGAAGTCTTTGCAATGTTAACTACACACATACTCAACAATATTATCTGGAAGCAAAGGCAAAGCTAAGAAGCAAGAAGTAACGAATTTACATTCAAGTATATATAATAGATATATAAAAGTACCGAACAATTTATTGTTATTATTAATGAAATTAGAATACATGGATATATATTCATTTGGAGTCTCTTATTTATTATTTGAAAATGAAATATATGTCATCGTCTGCTAAGCTGTCTCAGACTCTCAAGTCAACAAGATTTGTGTTACAATTTTTATTTTTCATTCCAAGATTTCTTCTTATAAAATTGAATTTGCATTTACATTAATTATTTAATTTAATTAATGTTCTAAAAAGATTGAATTTGATTGTTGACAGATTCTTGTACGTTTCTCTTGGTCTAGCCGGGTTTCTCATGGTCATGATCGTTCTTCAACAAAAATTCAATTTCTCCCGCATCGAGTACAGTTCCAGCGCCGCCGTCGTCGTCTTTCTCCTCTTTTTACCCATCTTCATCGTCATTGCCGAAGACTACAAATTCTGGCGCATAAAACTATCTCAACTCCTAAAT
Source organism: Cucumis variabilis (assembly GCA_037974545.1). Lineage (NCBI taxonomy): Eukaryota > Viridiplantae > Streptophyta > Magnoliopsida > Cucurbitales > Cucurbitaceae > Cucumis > Cucumis variabilis. Next base: position 12,064,326 of record JBBPDI010000015.1, on the reverse strand, counting down.
CCTTCTCCACTCACAATCATCACCCAAAAACCAACACCGCCGCCGCCGCAAAATCTCGGAACCATCGGCATATCTCCCGCCGTGAAACCACCGTCATCAACGCCGTCCTGCTGGACAACCGCCCTGAAGCCCCCTCCAAGAGGCGAAGACTACACGATTCTACAAGCGCTCTTCAGCGCCGACATGTTCCTCCTTTTCCTTTCCACCGCGTGCGGCGTCGGCGGCACTCTCACCGCCATCGACAACCTCGGCCAAATCGGCGCTTCTCTACAGTATCCAAAACAGAGCATTAGCACGTTTGTATCATTAGTAAGTATTTGGAATTACCTAGGGCGCGTAGTTTCGGGTTTCACCTCCGAAATTTTCCTCACCAAATACAAATTCCCTCGAACCCTAATTTTAACCTTAATTCTCCTCCTCTCCTGCGTCGGCCATATCCTAATCGCCTTCAATCCTCCTGGCGGCCTCTACTTCGCTTCAATCGTAATCGGATTCTGCTACGGCGCTCAATGGCCGATTCTATTCGCCATAATTTCAGAAATCTTCGGCCTCAAATACTATTCCACGCTTTACAATTTCGGATCCGTTGCGAGCCCGATCGGGTTGTATTTTGTGAATGTTCGAGTCGCTGGACATTTGTACGACGTGGAGGCGAAGCGGCAGTTGGCGTCGTCCGGGATGAAGAGGATGCCCGGAAAAGAATTGAACTGCGTTGGTGTGAATTGCTTTAGAATGTCGTTCATTATAATCACCGGAGTTACACTGCTTGGTGCTCTGTTCTCGTTTGTTTTGGTTCTTAGAACTAGAGCCTTCTATAAGACTGATATTTATAGTAAGTTTAGGGAGGAGGCTGATGAAGGTGAAGCCGGTGGAAATGACGTCGTTTCGAATAATGAGAGAAACGTGGAAGGCAATAAGTAAATTAAAGATCGGTTAATGTTCTAACATTTTGAAATGTATCCATTTTTGTGAACGGGACGGACTCCAATCACGCGCTATATGGTTAAACTATGGAGTGTGAACTTTGCTCAATGCATCTAAGAACCAATGTATTTTGCTTAGATTACTTTAATTAGGTTGTAAGTACTGTTGTTTATTATTTATCATTTAATCTTGTGTAATAGAATTTCTTTTACACGATAAAAATAGGTAATGTATCCACGTTTGTATGAATTGAAATTGAAATATATTTAGGCTTATATTATTGACAAAATTAAAGTCACGTTTGGAAGTTTAATAGAAAAAAGTGCACTATTTTGAGTATAATTAGGTTTGCAAAATTGCTCTAAATAATTTTACATTGCTTTGGCTATAAATTTACTAATGGGATGATTTTATCAGCTTGTATCGACCTCTTTGTGTCACAAAAGTGATTAGTGAGGAATATTACTATTTCCTTACATGCATATCTATAATGAATGAGTTGTGTATAAGAGAACAATGGTGTAAATTATATGATTACAACTATGGGTTGTTTGGGTCCCTAATTACGTGTTGGTGGAACAGACACATTTGAGAGTCTAATTATTAAGAGCATTTATCCGTACGTTAAATACTATTTTGTAATCATCAATTAACTACAATCAATAACACAATTTTAAAAACTCCAATGTAGTTTTGTTGACATATGAGTGTGATGATGACCACAAAGTTAGTGTTTCAAATGCCTCAAACCCACATTTATTTACATTCATCATCTTTTTATTATTTGCTACATGTTTACTATCCCACATTCAAATTAAAATAGCTTACAACATGATTGTAGGTCAAAGTAAAATAATATACATCTAAAACAAATTATTATAACCTACAAACTGTAATAATTGTTGACTATAATAACCAACTATATAAATTTCAATATCAATAACTACAATGTGAATGGAGGTGGTGACAACAGAATTGGGTAGACAAAGATGATAATTAGATGAAAGAAAGTAGGGAAAGAAAAAAAACTTTTCTCGACCCCATAAAATTAAACAAAGCTAAATTATTAAAATTTGTCAAGCCAACAAGTCGTATTGGTCCATCTATTTCACGCGTCAATTTGTTGATGTCATATAGTAGTCACAATTGTTGCTCTTGAAACGTCATAACCAAACAAACACCAATTACAAACTTAAAAAAATATATATTGATATGTATAGCATGCAAAATTAAATTATGTTTAGTCTTTTCATGGTGTGTTGAGTTGGTTTCAAAATTTTAAAAAAAGAATCTAACGATATAACATCCCTTCTCAATTCAATCGAGAGAAGATGCAGGAAAAGAAAAAAAAAATGCAGATATTGTTAAGAATGACACTTGATGCCTATAACAAAATGTTATCATTCAACATAAACTTCCCCTTTGGATGCATGGCTTTACAATAAGACTCATTTAGTTCACTTGTAGGAGTAACTCAAGTTAAACGTTAAGTACAAGCATGCAATGTGATAGATAATCAATGAAAAACAATGAACTCAACACTTAATTAACTTCAAAAGCTTAAACCACCCTAAATAGATCGACTGACCAATCGTTAATTTGTTCTCTTTCATGGTCTTAGTTGGTTTGGACATTTACCAAGTCGACTAGTAACGATTTGGTTGAAAAATTGACTTCGATCGACTAACTCTCATCCCTAAAATTTATCGTGGACCGAAAGAAATGTATGAGTCTTTTGATCTTTTTATTAGGACTAAACTTAACTTTTTGTTACATTAACATTTTCTTTTTAAATTTTGGCTATATGTGTAATTAAAATTGGACCAAAAGGACATATTTGCAAGCATAAGTATTGGAGTCAATTTATGTCTTCAATTTTTAATTTGGAACTAATTTTTTAATTAGTTCCAAATTTAATTATTTACATTTTCATCCTTAATTTAGTAAATGACGTGACAATATTTGTTGAGATATATGTTGGAGTGATTCGAAAAGTTTTAAATAAACCATACTTATCAACCGATTTTAGATGATTACAAAAACAATTTTAACTAATAAAAAAGGAAAGAAATCAAATTATGGACAAAAAAAGAAGGAAGAAGGAGAAGAAGAGGAATATTCATTTATAGAAAGTTAATAATGTTGTAGTGGGGAAAATATAAGAAAAGCAAGTGTTAAGGATAGAAAATGAAATTGAGGGAAGTAGAGGGAAATGGGGTGATTTGGAAAAAGGGAGTGGTTTTTTTTAAAAATTATTTGAGTAAAAGAGGTGTATTTTTTTTTTTTCATTTTTTCTAATTATTATTATTAATAATAAATATTTTTATTATTATTTAATTATAAAAAAATTAGTGAAATAATATATTTAAGTAAAAAGGTAAATACTAGCTTTATTGTTTAACTTATTCCGTTTTAAATAAAAATAACTATCTTTTTGATATTTTGATGGGTTTTTTTAACTCTTATCATTTTTGGTATTGTATAGATTCAATTTCAATTTTGTAACTTTTGATATTATATAGATTTAATTTTCGAATGTTCTATGTTGTTACCCAAAAAAATATTTAATAATTTTAAATTTATGAAAATTTGTTATTAAAAATAAAAGTAATATGAGATGTAAGGATAAATTGAATAATAGATATAAATCAATAATAAAAGCGTATGTGTGTGTGATTGAATAATAAAAAGTAAATCATTTTTTTTTATTTTATGAAAATAATTTTACAAAAAAGTTGTTTTTACATAGATTTTGTTATTTTAAACTTTTAATATTGTAAGCTTAGAACAAATGTTGCAACATTATACTCTTTTACAAGTTCAAAATTTTGATAGATAAGTAGATATATCAATAAAAATAATAAATAATAATAATAATAATAATGAGAATAATAATAATTATTATTATTATTATTAAAATAATAATGATAATAATTAAAAATAATAAATTTCAGATAGGTTGAAATTTTGTGTGCAGCTAAAGCTCAGCTAATAGTTTGTTTTTAAAATATATTTTATGGGTGCAGGCCATTGGTTTCAAATATCTTTCAGCAAGAGGAAGTGTGTGAAACTGAACATGTCCACACACGACTGTTTCACTCAATTCGTACTTGGACGTCTTTTCACGAAGAAGATTATTATTGGGTTTTAACTCCTCGTTTTATTGACAAAGTTTGGAAATTTTGCATGAAAAGATCTTCAAATCTGATTGATTGTGAAGGAGAGACGACGACAGTGGGTAAGACAACAGACAGACAAGTGTTTCCTGCAGTAACTGTGTTTGGAAAAGAGAACTTCAACGATGCTGTAGTAACAGACCGTAATAACGCTTGAATTCGAAACTTCCATCTTCTACCCCAAGGTTGCAAACTTTTAGATATTTTGATAAAGAAAACATTCTCCCAACAGATAAGCTAACCTTCTCAATCTGGATGCACCAGAAACATGGAATTATTCCACATTTCTTGCTCCTATTGTTTACCCAATCTTTTAACCCAAGGATTGGCTAAATGTATATTTGCACATTTGTTAAATTATTGGTGTGGCTCTTACTGACACTGCTTTAAATAGTTCTGCACTTTCCAACGCAACTCTAATAAAGCAAACTTGATGCTATATGCTTTGGTTCTCGATCCACAGTCATTTTCTGCGTAGCACCTGCAGATACAATTATTGCTATAATACAAAAAGAAACGCCTCGACTAGAACTAAAACCAATCCAATTAGTCGTGTGATTGAGTCACATTGAAATACATCCATTAAGACTGCACCAACTTTAATTGGGATCAGTTGAGAATAGAACAAATTACAAAAGTTACTTTTGAACTATGGTGACTTAAATTTTTAATTCCTATATTTTAAAAACGATTAAAATTAGGCTTACAAATGATAAATTTTAAACCACATACTTATAAAATATTACAACTTATACAATTATGTAAGTATGAATAGTGCCAAATTTTAACACTTGCAATGTTTGATGGCTAAATTTTTAAATTTAAAAGTTTAAAGATATAAATACTACTATTATATTTTAAGGATAGAAGGTAAATTGCAAAAACTATTCTTAAAGTCAATGACGGATCGAGAAAATTGATAGAGGCAGAGGCTTCAAGTTGTAATTTAGGAAAAAATAAAAATCTGAAAAGAAAAAAAAACTACATAGGTAAGACTAAGACTTAAACTCGGGCCAAGGGACACAGCTAACGCTAAACTGTCTATCAATATTAAATATTAAATAGTTTTTTTATACTTATTATATAAAGACAATAAAGTTGAGGAAGACTTGAACCCTTCTGGACCTACACTAAATCCGTCCGTGTTCGTGCTTAAAGTATGACTATAATTGCAAATTTGCAATTATACTCTTAAACTTCTAAATTTTAAAATGCCTTCAACTTTATCAAAATGTTAAAGTTAACTTTTAATTTTTATCATCTATGAATTTAATTTTTACAATTATTATAAATTTGAAAATTAAATTTTAATATTTTAAAAATTTTAGGAGTCAAATTGTTATTAAGAAAAGACAGATTAGAAAAAAAATTATTTAGGAGTATATTAACTCATATTACTCGAGTAAGAATTATTTAAAAATCTTCAATTTGGTAACTTATTTACTATTTGTTACATATTTTATTCTTTTTGAAAAACTATTGTAATAAATGTTCGGATGAAATTTTGAATTTAGAATCTGTTTTCTAGAGATACGTAAAGTTTCACTTGGTACATATTTTATTATCACACCAACTACTTTGAAAAAAAAAACTATAATAACTTAAATGTAATAATTAATTCCATACCCTCAAAACCCTTTTAAAAAGTTTACCTTTTGTTGTAAGGCAACTTTGGTAATTTCCATAGGAAAATGAAAAAGAGAGGGAATTCGGTTGGGTGCAGAGCTAAGAGTGGAAGACCACTCACTTCCACTCACAACTCTAACGTCCAACTTCCATTTCCTCTTTCAATCTGTGTCTTCGTTCTGTTTCTTCGCATTTTCTCCGCCCTAGCCATGGCCTCTATTTCTAAGGACAAAGTTATTCCCAAAGATTCCTCTTCTGGTAAACGGAAGCTTCGCGATGACACTACTTCCACCGCTGCCCGCAAGAGCCGCGACCGTAACGGTCTCCGGTTCTACGAGGACGTCGCTTCCGACGTCGGTGGCGAAAGCGACGACAGTGATTTTTATGATGGTAGATTCTTTCTCTTTTCTGTTTTTCTTTTCAACTCGTCGTCGTTGTTTTCGTCGCGTTGAGGGGTTTGGTGTACTGTTTGAAGCTTTTCTTTTTGTGTTTTGTTGTTCTACATTGTGTTGGGTTTTGATGTTTTGGTGTTTTTTCAAGTGAAATTTGTCTGTTGGAGGTAACTTTTGAAGATGGTCGTATTCTAGGCTCGTTTTGTTCGTTCTTCATGATCCGTTGTCTAAGACTAGTTTGCTGCTTTAAGATAGCTCGTTGAAGTAAAAAGTTTACTCAAACGGTTTGTTTTGAAAGACGTTTGTCTCATTCTATAGGTTGATGGTTTTGACTTATTTGCTTAATTTGTCAAATTTCTGTTTTAGCACTGTCTTTGTACTAGAAGGTTTGGTTTGGTTTTTGACTATGAGGAGATTAAAATTTTTGTTTTGAAAGAGTGCAGTTTCAATGCTAAACTATGAGCTTTCCCCCTCTATTTTTACACAAAATATTTGGAAAGGAACGTACTAGAAACTAATAGAGAAGCATGTCAACTAAACTTTCTAAGCCAGAACTGGGCAGCTGTATACGAAAGTAGTTACAGCAAAGAATTAATCTCAGAAAATGAGCAACTATGGAAGGTGTGGGAGTTTACTCCAAGAGGGCGTATGAGCTTTAGCCATCAGTTCAGTGTTTTAGTTTTTAACGTTTAGGTTCATGTTAACCGTGAGTTGGGTGCATCTTCACTATCAGTTTCTTAAAACCATGGTTTTAGCATACATAGTGTAGGGCAAACCGGCGGGTTCCATGGTTTTCCGATCGATGATGCACATGAGTAGCAGATTTTGACTATGTATTGTCAGGGACTAGACATGTTGCGTCAGTTTTCTCTTGTTAAACTTTCATATTCTCGTAATCTCTTTTCATTTCTCATCTAGGTCATCCGTCTGAAATGGTCGAGATCACTCGCAATGCAATGGAATTTGCAAATGTCCAGCTGAAGGTCATTGCAGATTGGCCGAAAAAGCAACGTGAAGCGGAGGCTGAGTGTCGTGCAGAAGTCATGAAACAATTGCAAGATATCCCTGAACTAAGTCTACGCGATAGGGTGCAGCTTATGTATATCATGTTTTTCGCAGTGTGCAAGAGATGGAGGCATTTCTGAGTATACCTGAGGATCTTAAATTGGACTACTGTACCATCGTGCTGGAAGAATGACGCTTGATCTCCTATGACTACTTTGTTTTCTTCATTTTGTAGGTGGTTGTATTGGTCGACGAACCTTTATTTCTTTCTTTCTGCATTGCAAACTCTTTTCTACATAGCTTATCATTTGAACAATCACTTCATGTTTCTCCAAGTATGTATTGCAAATGTTTTTTCTCTTGCTTTCTTGCCTAAGTAACTATGCGAGCAAATCATGCCAATGTATGTATAAACTAAGTTCGAACACAATTTAAATCAATTAGGAAATTGCTTGTGGAGATTAACTATAAATTAATCGAATGAGAATTCGAATGAAGAAGATTTAATAACATCAATTTATTAATGATGTGTTTCTCATGTACCATATATGTATTCCAAAAAAGAAGTAATGAAAAATGTAGATTAGGGATAAGTTCATTGAATGGAGAACAAAGTAAATGAGATTTAGTCAAATAAGATGAAGAAAAATTGTGTATTTCAAGTACGTATGTATATGTGAAAAAATAATAATAAAATACGAAGATTAAAGCTAAATTATTTAAATTAATATTATAATTAACAAAATTTAATAAAAATGTGTATTTCACGTGAGTATAATGTATATAAAAGAAATTAGTGAGAAACTTAAATTATAATAGTCTCTAAGCTCGTAATAACACATATTATAATAATCTTCACTTTAAACTCACTTTATAGTAAGACATAGTATAATAGGACACGTACTATTATAATCTTAAACTATTATAATCTCCCATACAATTATAAATTACTTCTCGCCTCAAATAATACGTCCTTAGGTACTGAGAAACACTTTGTATTCTATCAAAAGTGGTTGTATTTTCGTTTTAAACACTAAAAAAATACATTTCTAAAAATTAGATTTAAAGTATTTCTTTCTATTTCTTGGCCATATGAATATAGTAGCTAAAATATAATCAACATGCACATTCCTTTTCTTGAAATCAAAGGCACTACAACTATCCTTTCTCATACTTTCACCTGCACTGTGCCAGGTGGTGGTTTTTTTTCCAATTACCTATGTGATTGAGTCACATTAGGATACATCAATAAGACTACCACCAACTTTAGTTGGAATTAGTATATCAAGAATTGTAAGTTGTAATTTACACACTTAAACTAACTTACACGTGGTAAATTTTATTCCTCAAACTTATAAATTTATGTATGTACAAGTGTCAAATTTTAACACTAACATACGTTTGAGGGCTCAATTTTTTAATTTGAAAATTTAAGGGTATAAATAGAACTACTATATGCGTGGTTTTTTTTTTAATTTACAAAAGAAAAAATGTTAAATTGTAAAGATTATTTTTAAATTTCTAAATTTAAAAAGGAGCTCATTTTAATGGAAATGTTAAAATTGAACTAAGTTTAATTTTTACGATTATGGTAAATTCGATACTCGTATTTTTTTTTTTTTTTTAAATTTTAGAACTTTAGAAGTTGAATTTTAACGGCGACTTTGGTAATTTCCAAAGGGAAAAAAAAAAGAGGAAAATGTTGGGGAGAAAGGGAAAAAGGAAAAGGAAAAAAGAGAGGGAATTCGCCTGGGAGCAGAGCTAAGAGTGGAAGACGATTCATTTTCACTCACAACTCTAACATCGCA
>JBBPDI010000015.1:11980680-11992595 GCA_037974545.1 Cucumis variabilis | reverse complement strand
ATTGATCTTTTTGAAGAAAACAAAAGATTATGGAAAAGATGTTATCTTCAACCAAAAAGAAAAGGACCTTATTTATAGACTTATTTGTGGCCATTCAAAAAGTCATGTCTTTTTCTATAATTTAATTATTAGTATCTTTTTATGAAGTGACGAATCCACTCATGATGCATCCATTTATGAAGAAACACAAACAATTAACCATCTATTCTAACAACCCCCCTCTAAATGGTAAGTTGACAAATTAAGACAAAGTATGGAAGAAAGTAAGCGTTGTTTGGTATTTTTCAATGGAGAACTTGCATTAGGATAAGTAGTATAAACTTTAAACTTTAAACTTTACCTAGTGAGCATCAATTGAGTTTACTTTGTTAATCAGTGGGCATGATGTCGTGAACTGTCAACCGTTCTAGATTAAACTAAAACAATGGGTATCACACAACGTCTCATTATAATAAAGTTTTTATTCTCATGATTGTATTAGTTTTGGTCTTGAACACCGCCTGGTCTCATGAGTGTTTTAGAGAAGTCGCCTTAAAATTCTCACAGAAGTAGCCCCTTCATACTCACATAGGTGATTCTTATACAGAACATCGTATATGCTCTTTTTTATTATTATTAATAATTACCACTTACAGAAATCATTAAAAGCATAATACTTACCCAAAAACCATACTACACTACTTGAGCATCATTCGTAGAATGGGTGAAAGATTTCAATGAGTGCTCATTATGTTATCCAGAGATCGGTTTGCCCGATGAACCTAGATCTTGGAATCTCTAGTCAACTAGGTTGAGTTGTCTCTCTAAGTAACTTCGTATTATAGGCTTTAATCTCATTCTTTTTTATGAACTTTTACCCAACTTTCTAGTTAGGCTTTTAGTAAGTGGATCCACAACAATCTCTTTTGACCTCACAAAGTCAATTGTGATAATTTTACTATAGAGTAGTTGCCTTATTGTATTATATCTTCGTCGTATATGTCGAGACTTACCATTATACATAATATTTCGTGTGCTTCCAATAGTTGCCTGGCTATCACTATGTATACATATTGCAGGCACTGGTTTAGACTAGTTGGGAATATCTTTCAAAAAATTTTGAAGCCATTCTGCTTCTTCTTCAGTCTTGTCTGAAGCTATAAATTAAGATTCCATTGCGTATCTTGCTATCCGTGTTTGTTTGAAAAATTTTCAAGATACAACTCCACCAAAAAGGGTAAAAATGTAACCACTTGCGGACTTGGAGTCTTTAGTGCTTGATATCCAGTTGGCATCACTATAACTCTCAAGTACAACAGAATATCGAGTGTAGTGTAAGCCATAATTTGTAGTGTGCTTTGAGTATCCAAAAATTCTCAAAATAGCTTTCCAATTATCTTGACCTGGATTACTTGTATAGTGACTTAGCTTGGTGGCATCAAATGCTATATCAGAACTTGTACAACTCATGATGTACATTAAACTACCAATTATGCAAGAATATTTTAGTTGTGCTATACTATCTCTATTATTTTTACCTAAATGAAGACTAGCCATCAATTGGGGTCTTTGCATTCATAATATCATGTTTTTTTTTATATTTTTTCAGCATTTTATCAACATTATGTGATTAAGACAACATTAACCCTTTTGTGGGGTTCTAGAAAGTTTAATACCTAGAATAACTTTTGTGATACCCATGTTTTCATCTCAAATTTATTGGCCTACATTTGTTTAATAGTCTCAATAATGTTGATATTTCTACCTATAATTAGCATATCATCAACGTACAGGCACACGATGACATGGTCATTCTCATTGCTTTTGACATATACACATTTGTCGCATTTATTGATTTTAAACTCATTGGTCATCATTAACCTGTCAAATTTTTCATGTCATTATTTTGGTGCTTGTTTTAGTCCATAAGAGACAGAATTAGTTTGAAACTTTCTTTCCTTGATCTGGGGAAACAAACCCTTCAGGTTGTTACATGTAGATTTCTTCAGCTAACTCACCATTTAAGAAAATTGTTTTTATATTCATATGATTTATCTTAAATCCATGTAAAGTTGATATTGCTATGAGCATGCGAATGAAAGTAAACCCAGTAACTGGTGAGTAAATATCAAAATAGTCAAGCCCTTCTTGTTGCTTGTAACCTTTAACTACAAGTCTTGTCTAATATTTATCTATTGATCCATCAGTCTTCATTTTCTGTTTAAAAATCCATTTGCATTCAAGTGGTTTACTTCCTAATGGAAGATCAACTAGTTCCCATGTTTGGTTTTGCATAATGGACCCAATTTCACTATTCACAACATCTTTTCAATATGGAGCATCTGGAGAAGACATAGCCTCGTTAAATGTGTGAGATTCATTTTCTAACAAATATTTCTAAAAAAATAAGGCCCAAATGATTTTGAGATTCTCATCCTTTTACTTTGTTTAAGTTCCCAACTCTTATGTAACTTAAGATTAGATCTATTGTGAGATTCACTCGTTATATCATCAAAAGAACGTTTTTGTAAACTTGCTTTATAAGAAATTTTTAGTGGAAAAACATTCTTAAAAAATGTTGCATTCCTTGATTCCATGATTGTATTAACATGTATATCTGATTTATGGACTAGAAATCGATATGCATAACTATTCCTAGCATAACCAATGAATATGCGATCAATAGTTTTTTGTCCTATTTTAACCATTTTAGATTTAAAGACTACAATCTTTTCTAGGTGTCACACTCGCAATCTTTCAAACATGGGACGGGTGATTGTGCGACACTTGCTCTACTTAGTCAACAAGTCAATCGTTCAAAATTTGAAAATTATAAACAAACTCTTCACGTTCTTAAGAATTTTTTTATAAAACGTGAGAGAGAAAGAAAAGCATTGAAAACATCATCATTAAAGAATACATTGAAGATTGTCAATTGCAAAGAAAGCTTTGATTGCAAAGAGTACAACAAGGCTTGGTCAGAGATTCAACTAGTGGGTCTCCCCTATAGTATATTTTAAACTTTTTTTTAACTTTGACAGACTTACATATGAAAGGTTGTGAAACATCACACCCAAGGTCGGTGACATAAAAAGGAAAGAAATAGACTCAACTAATTACAAAATAAAAAGACAAGGTGGTGTGAGGATGTTTAGGCATGCAACCATAGGCAAACAACACCCTAAACAAGCATATGCTCATGGCATTCTCCCTCACTTAAACAATTGCCATCATTGTCAACTGGCGAAGCTTAAAACTCTTCAATTTTTTGCATCTAGACTTTTAGGTCTTCAACACGTTTCCAACTGGTTTCTTTCATAGAAAGGTTCTTCCACTTTACCAGGTGCTCGTGGATTCTTCGTGTGGGATTTGACTCTTTCTTACTCGATCAGCCATAATTTCTTTAACATCTTTATCTTCTTTTTAACTGAGGTCGATGCTTGTTCGAATGATAACGTTGTACTGATTGTCTTCAGGATCTTGATGGTAGGGCTTTAAGTTGCTCACATGAATTACTGGATGGATTTTCATCAATGTGGGGGACACCACTCTGTAAGATGTATTGTCCACTCTTTTGAGCATTTCTACTGGTCCTTCGTATTTTTTGAGAGGCACTGGTTTTAGCGTTCTCTGAATTACATCTGATCTGATCAGAACTTGATCATGGAGATCTGATCCCTCACCTGAAACTCAAGGGGGTAACACTTCTTATTTGTCCACTTCTTCATTTGCTTCAAGGCTTCCTCTAAGTAAGCCCAAATGATGTTTGTCATCTGTTTCCATTCCTTCGTAAAGTTGTGAGTTTGGAGATTCTTTCCTGTATAGGGATGACCAACAAGATGCGACAATACAAGTTGCCTATAGCAAACAATCTCAAATGAGCTTCTTCAAGTTGACAAACTCATCTGACCATTGAAACAGAATTGGGCCATATCCAGCAATTGAACCCAATTCTTTTGTCTTGCATCCACAAAATGACGCAAATATTATTTGAGCATACAGATGAATTGCTTGATTTGGCTGTCGGTATGAGGATGATAGCTTGAGGATATATTTAGACTTGTCTCCAAGAAGATAAATAACTCTATCCAAAAGGTGCCAATGAATCTACTATCTTTATTGTTCATAATGCTTGTTGAGACTTCCCATAACTTTACGACATGTCTAAAGAACAACTGGACTATCAACTCAGCTAAGCATAACTTGGTAATGAGAATGAAGGTGACATATTTTGAAAATAGATCAATGATAACCAAGATGGGCTTAGAGTCGCTTACCTTAGGAAGGTGGGTGGTGAAGTCCATAGACCCAAGGTCTTGTCCAAAATAGTAGAGGTTCGAGAAGTCCAACAACTTTCTCTTTCTCAAATTTATCCTATTGGGAGACAAGATATGTCTTCATGAACTACATGGCATCGTCTCTCATAATGGACTAGAAGTAGCCCTTTTTCAGCAAAGCATAAGTCGTCTGCCATCAAGGGTGGCTAGCCCACAGAGTGTCGTGACACTTGTGGTTTAATTTCTTCCTTAGGCCCCTTACTCTAGAGACACACAGTCAATTTTCTTTGATTATTAATAAGCCATCTTTAACCTAAAACTATCTTATCTTATCGTCCTTAGATAAATTCATGATGATCTGGGCGGCGAAATCCTTCTCTAAGAATTCTCTCAAGACATCGCACATTGATCCATCGATCTTACTCGTCTAAAGGTAAGCTAACGTGCATAGACCCACATGTTCATTTTTTTGGCTCAGGGCATTAGTTGCCCGATTGCTCAATCCCTTTTTATGTTCAAACTCAAAATCAAACTCAGCTAGAAATTCTTGCCATCTTGTTTGCTTCGAAGTCAATTTTGTCTAACTAAAGAAGTGGCAAGTAGCATTGTTACCCGTCTTCACAACAAATGTAGAGCTCACTAAATACTATCTCCAGGTCCTCAGGCAGTGGACCATGCAAGCATTTCCTTATCAGATGACATTGTATACCTCTTTTCTATTGCATTCAGTTTTCGTATGTGATTGGGTACGGTGTCCATTGTGCAGGAGAGCACGACAAGTTTTGTCAACTTGAAAGGGTTTTATCACATCAGTCATCCTAAGAACTGACCCTCAATCATGGCTTGCTTCAGACCATCAAATGAGACCTGACACTCAAGCATCCAACCCCATTGGAAGTATTTTTCCAATAACTCAATTGGTGGACTTGCTCTCTTGAAGAATCCTTCCACCAATTGCATGTAGTAATTAGCTAATTTGAGAAAGGAGCATAATTCTATAATCGATTTTGGTATTTCTCAATTACGTATTACAACAATTTTCCCTTCTTCTATTCCAATTCGACCACACTCTATCTCATGATCCAGAAAGTTTATCCATTCACTACAAGAAATTTGAGTTTTAATGGCACTTGAAAAATAAAAAGAAGGGGTGGGATGAGGAAAATGTGTCGTTAAAAATAAAAATGCAAAATTTTTCTTAGCACAATTTCCTTAACACAATTAATTTTTCTTTCCACAATTTTTGCGTTGTTAACTAACAACATAATTTTCATGTCGTTAAATATAATTCCCAAATATTTTCATTGAAAAAACCCTTAATCCCAATTTTTTCTCCTTCAATCATGAATTCACTCAACAGAAATTCTAGAGATGTCCACAGGGCGGGGTAGGGGTAGGGCTAGGGATGCCACTTCTCATCCCCGCCCTACCCTCAATCCCATTCCCCAACCCACCAATTATTCTCCGAGGGGATTTCGTGGGGATTGGGTTCCTCGCAGGAAAATATTCTCTATTTTTTAAAGTTAATCTTATTTTCCAATCCTCATCTACTTGAAATGTTATTTTATTTTCAATAGAATATTATCAATTTTCTTATTTAACACAATTAAAATGTCAAATCCTCATTGTTTATAAAAATAAAAATTCAATTATTAAAAGATACATTTAGAAATCCATTCATAAAATTAAAAAATTCATAGAAAAAAATCAAAGGTCAATCCATAAGTATTCTAACAAAGCCTTCAATTATATCATATTTTTTAAGACACAACAATGTATACTTTTTAAGAAAATTTTACTAATCACAAGTCAAGGCACAACATATTACTTTTTAAGAAAATACCATAACATAGAAATGGAATTAGGGAAAAAAATAAAGAAATGGAATAGAGAAAAGAAGGAAATGGAGAATATAAAAAATGTTTTTTTTCTCTTTTAAATATTATTAAATAAGTTAATAAAAAAATAAATGTTTATATTTAATTATATATATATATATATTTAACTATATTTATGTTTAGTCGAGGTTGGGAATGTATTCCTTGTCCCCATCTTCGTGTTGAATTTTTTTCACTTGCTCTCCCATTCCAAATACACGGTTGGGACGGGTTCGGGAGTTAAATGGACATAGAAATCCTCGAAACCCAAAATCGTCCACTTGAAAATCATCGTGCCCATTCCTCTAACGTGACCTCCTACGTTCCGGCGTCCTCCGTCCCACGGTCATTTACATCTATCGGTCATCCCTTACCTTGGTCATCCATCGCGGTGCTCTTATAGGAACGACTTTGTGGTTTCCATCTTCCGTTCGTCGCTTCGTCGTGATGAACGTCCTCAGCCGTCTCCATATAGGTTGATTTCGAACACCCCCTCCATTAATGGAAGATCACTAGCTCGAGTATAGGAGGAAACACCTACTTTTCATCGGGGCAGTGGAAAGAAGTGGGTTAAGGTATTCATGTCATTTTAAGAATTTGTTTGAGGAAAGGAAGAAAGTTCAAAATCATTATGTGAAGAAGAGTATGCCTGCCTTAAGAGTTAGTCTTCCCGGCCTAAAGGACTTGAACAAGTATGTTGGCTTAACTTTCCTACCTAACAATTGGATGTTTTTATTGAGAACTTTGAAATTAATTTCTTTATTAAAAAATTTCTTTTGATTTAGGACATGTCGTGGAAGAGAAAACACAAGAAATTGTGAGTGGTAAATTATTTATGTAGCTAGAAATTCATTTCATAATATTGATTCTTTACTACTAAATGAACTTATAAATGTTTAATTGTGCTTATTTTAAAGGTTATGCTATCAAAATTAAAAGAATATGTATGTGTTATTATTTTTCAGTTCATCAATAGCACATTTTATAATGATTAATGTTGGTTTGTTTGATTTGAGGAGTAAACATGTGTAAGTTATAGTATTTCCTCAATTTAATTCAGGTTAAGTGAACTGTTGTTTAAAATCTAAACCTTGCTACTTAATGTGGTAAGAAATTTTTTAGGAATTTATTATCTATATTTATTAGGTGAGCAAGTTTCACCTCAAACCTCTTTTGTAAGATTTTTCTGCAAATAATCTTATCATTTATTTTTTAGCAATGAAGATATTGCTACATTTTAAATTTAGGGGTGTGCGAGGTCCGAGCGAAAGCTTTTGAAACTTTTTTATAATCCTGCAAGGCGTTAAAATAATAAAGTGTTTTAACAAAAGTTAAGTAAAGCAAAAAAGTGTTAAAAATTGAAATTTTTCTCTAATTCTTTTGTTCGATTAAAATAATAACTCCAATGTTGCCTCCTCTCGCCAAAAATAAGAAGCAAAGCTCTAAAGTAAAGTTTGAGACTTGAGTAATAAGAGGCGATAAGAGTTAAAGTTGAGGAGAGGAATGGACTCATAGAGTGCCTATGATTTCTCACTCAACATTAAATGCCAAAGTAAATAAGTAAATAAAAAGCATTCTTTGCCAAAAGGATTCAAAACTCTTCAGAAACTTTAGCCATTTCTAAAACTTGAAAAATTAGATTTTTTGGAGAATGAAAAAGGGTATTTTGAGTATTAAGTTTGCCACTTTTTTAACCCAAAAATATTTTCATAGTGAGAAGTACTTGATTAGAGTAGACTCTAAATAGCG
Source organism: Cucumis variabilis (assembly GCA_037974545.1). Classification (NCBI taxonomy): domain Eukaryota; kingdom Viridiplantae; phylum Streptophyta; class Magnoliopsida; order Cucurbitales; family Cucurbitaceae; genus Cucumis; species Cucumis variabilis. The sequence goes on along the minus strand of JBBPDI010000015.1, from coordinate 11,984,713 downwards.
AATAAAACTAGCTTGCATTTTGAGAAGTTTAGAAATACAAAGAAGAAGGTGAGCTTTTGAGGTGGAATTGTGCTTAGGGGCAAACAGTGATACGGAGTGATGCTTGAAGACAAGCATTATTCTAAATTTGGGGTGTGATAATTTGTAAAAATACAAGTTATTCTAGCCTTTTAGATAGAATAATGATACCAAAATGCGTAGCTTATGTTGTAAATTCATAAATATTTGGAAATACACTCTACATAAGTCGTCGTGCCTTTTTTACCCAATTTTAGTGTCTGAACGTAGAAATAGGAACAAAAGAAGAAACTAATGAATTTCAGAGCAACCCGTGCAAAGGCTACGCAAGAAGAACTCATCTGGCAAATACAATTTCTAGGCGAGAATTTGTCATCACGCGAGGAAGGTTCACTAGAAGAAAGAATGATAGTTGGATTTGATGTAACTTGCTGCAATCGGCGTTGACATGCTTAGAAGAATAGAAGTTTCCTGTCGAAAGTTGCCTATAAAAGGACTCCATCCCTACCAAAACAAAGTGGTGCCTAAATGAGCAAAACCCTAGAGAAGGGAAGGAAGGAGCATCCTTTCCATCGTCTGTAAAAGTAGTTCTTCTTCTTCTCCAATGAATCTGTAAGTGAAAGCTTAATGTTCGAGTAGAGAAGATTCCATCCGCTCTTTTTCCTAACTTGTAAAGTCATTTCTCTTTACTTTTTGTTTTCATATTTCTTTGTAATATATGTTGTTCATATTGTACAGTGGTCTAAAACCTACATTCTTTAATATATTACATGGTTATACCTTTTCAATAAACATTCCTTTACTATTCATTTGTCTGTGTGTCATTTGTAGTTTATGTCTGCGATAAGTTGTTGATAAGAATTTTAACTTATAAATCTTATCACATTAGTTGAGCTATAATCAACACTTGATCAGTGTATATCTCCTTGAGATCAGAGCATGTAGCAAGGATATGGCCAACGAGTGCAAGGAGGATTTTAGAAACAAACTCTACCTTAGCGAGATAACTTCCATCATTTGTGTTCCAAAAAGAGAACAAGTGTGGGTGTTTGGTGCCACGAGGTTGTCACCCTTAAAAGAGAAGTTCTATAAGTCTTGTAAGTAAATCCTTCTAGATAGATCTCACTTATCTCAACTTAGTCATTTGCATCTTGAATGGCGAGCAAGTGTTGCATTTAAGACATTGAGAGATGCTCGCCTTAATCATAAGATAGTTAACTGAGCTTTATTGTGTCAAGGTGGTTCGCTCAGTAACGTGGAGACCTTTCTTCAATCTTTCTTAATACAAGTTAGTTCACAATTCCATCTCGCCTCCATTCTTATTCCACTTTCATAGAATCTCTAATGTAGATAGTAGATATAGTTTAAACTTACACTTTATACTATATAGATAATGATTTTATACCACCTGAATGAAGCGTGAACTCTTAGAACTAAGCTTTGATATCAATTTTCTATGCTCGATCCTAGATTATCCAAGAAACCTATTGTTTCACTTATACTTGGGTAAACAATAAGAAAAGTTGTACTCAAGGATGATTAGTAATTATGTGATGAATAGAGACATAGTGAACATATCACATGCAATGATCATGACCAGTGACTCACCACGTAGAATGAGATATAGACATGTACAACATTGAACATTACACAGTTGAGTTCGGAATATATATGACCAAATATCATTATCACTCTTATGACTTGCTAGTTGCAATTGTACTTTTTAGTAAAGTTTGCAACTTTTATCCTAACCCTCTATAATTCATAATTTAATTTAATTTTTCATCCTCCTCCTAAATTTCTTCTAAAATCCTACACAACTACTTGTTTTAAAATTTAAAATTGATTATCAATAAGTTTCAACTGTATTCGAATAAGCTACACGTTCATCCCTTTGTGTTATTTTGCCCTCTATCGCTTCTATTTGTAGGGCTTACGGTGTTTATTTTATACCCACACAATTGGGTTCTTATTTTTATTTATTCTTACTCCATTTTGGGTATTTTCTTATCTATATATTTTTTTTGGACAAATTATAGATGTGATACAAAAGAGAAGCTAAGTTGGAGTTTCTTCTATGTCGAAGCATTGCTTAGAATTTCTTGCACAGTTCAATTGGATTTAAGTTATCTTTGCTTTTCCAAGTCAGCTATTTAGGCAATTTATGGTAGGTATGTTGGAAGCGTGTAACGAACACCTCAAATAGATAATCACCAAATAGAAATATTTAAGAGGAAAAATAAACTTTATTGGAAGACTTTAACTTTTTTATGTGTATTCTACTCACATTTGGATAATATAGATTACAATATTTCAATCCTATTTATAGGATTGTCATGAGCATAACTCAGACCACAAATTAAACACAACAATTTAAAGCCTAAACTTAACTAATATAAAACTCTTACTAAATTAACTCTAAATATTTTAACTCACATCCTTTAACTTTTTCTAACTCTCATAAATCAATTCACATATAATTTATTTATTTAAAACATGTTTAGTTTTCAACATCCTCCCTTAAATATGTTTTCTGAAAAACTTCAAGTGAAGTTCTTAACTTGTTAAACACATTAACTTTGAGTGGCTTTGTGAAAAGATCTGCAATTTGATCTTCTGTCTTCACATATTCAACTTTAACCTCCTTCCTTGAAATGCAATCTCTAATGAAATGAAATCTTGTATCAATGTGTTTGCTACGATCATGGAACATAGGATTCTTTGCTAGAGCAATTGTTGACTTATTCTCTACATGGATCACAGTTCGACCATCTTGCAAAATTCCAACTTTCTTTAACAAATTTCTTAACCAAACTACATGACAAACATATGAAATTCACAACTACAAAAATTGGTTTACTCAACGTTAATACAGTGTCAAGTAAACATATACTTGATGTTTTTAAAAGCGTCAAGCAATCGACTGTCAAGTATAGTCACATTACTTGACACTAAAAAATCGTCAAGTATACATTTACTTGACACTAAAAACCCGTCAAGTATACTATTACTTGACACTTAAAAACCGTCAAGTATATATTTACTTAACACTAAAAAATCGTCAAGTATACATTTACTTGACACTAAAAAACCATCAAGTATACATTTACTTGACACTATAAAACCGTCAAGTATAAATTTACTTGACACTAAAAAACCATCAAGTATACATTTACTTGACACTATATTAATGTCAAGTAAGATAGTATACTTGACACTACAAAAGTATCAAGTAAAATTGTATATTTGATTCAAAAAAGATAGTATACTTGACACGTATTTAACGTCATGTATACCATTTATTAATATATTTAATACATTAAATTTTTCATTTCCCGTTTCCTGCATTACGTATATTTGTCAATAACACATATCCATCAATAAAATAAACTCTCAAACAAGTAGTTACACAACAAAGAAATGACTTAATTTAGTATAATAAGTAAATCATCAATAATTTCATTAATATTAGCAATGTCATCAACAATTACATAATTTGAATCCAATATAAGCAACTAAAATTTCCTATATGTGGCCTATTCCAAAATCAACAACAATAATAGTTATCTTATATAACCTTAACATGTGTGGTATACAAAAACTAAAGTCTATTCCCTTACATCTATATCCTATATGTAAGCATAATGCCTATGAACAAAAAATTTACACAAAAAAAGTTATGGGCATTCCCATATGTCTTGCATCTATTTCCTATATGTAAGCATAATGGCTATGAATAAAAAATTTACACAAAAAAAGTTATGGGAATTCCCATATGTTAGCCATTTACAAAATTAACAAAATCATATCTAGGTGTGTCTATCATATGTACCGAGCTAAAAATTCAGTCCACTCTGCTCGTATTTCAACCAATTCAAGCTGTGAGTATGAACTTCTCGTATCAATCTATTAAACATAGAAAGTGGAGTGGACACTTCGTTAAAAATAAAAATTAGTCATATTATACTATTTATGACGTTATGTAAGGTAAGTAGTTTAAAAACATACCGAATCA
>JBBPDI010000015.1:11869364-11880364 GCA_037974545.1 Cucumis variabilis | reverse complement strand
GGTTCTCATCTTTATTTGCTACCATTTTGTTAACTATAAATGATATTACTAGGAAATTGGAATGGTGAATAACCACCGGTACACCCTCCTTAAAGTTGATGGTTTGGTTTTCTATGATGTTAGTATAAACTCTAAAGGTAAAACTATCAGATGGAAAACTAGGAGCACGCGATAAAATGTGCATTTCTAGTCATGCTTTCCTATTCATGATAAAAATACAATATCGTGCAAGTTTTCCACTCTATCGCCCAAGTATAAGTGAAGAGATGTTATCTGGTAAGTCCAGGGTCTAACACAGGGAATTTCAAACTCCTAAATTATCTAATTGCTCTCAAAATCATGCTGTATAAGTTGTGTAGTAAATTGTATGAATAGTATATGAATAATCCTAGGTATTTACACTACGGTGCTTGGTGGTACAAGGTGAGCATGGTAAGGTGGCATGGCGAAAAGTGTTCTTCAACATAGGCAAAGAAAAAAAAGGAAATGTAATTACTGGACAGACTAAACGATGCTTCAACACGTAGAAGAGATACAAGCAATTCTTTAATCGCGAATTAAAATAGGCACCTCTCAGCGCCATGCCATACTTGCTCGCCTCTTGGGATACAAATACACTGGTTAAATAATGCGTTATATCAAATTATTTTGAATGTAGTGACCGTACTTATTCCTCAATTAAGGTATACACCTCTTAGTGCTTTTTACCACACACATTGACCTTACAGCAATGTATGATGAGGACTACATTAACAACAAGAATGCATTACTGCATTCTTATAGTGTAACGCTCGAGATTAGGGGGGAGACATGAATGAACCAATACCACACCACATCTGAATAAGACGCATCCTGAGGACATGAAAGTAATGTTAAGATAGACTTAAAAGAATTAAAAGTTAATATCTATACCAACAAGGTGTACCTTCCTTTTCGATGGCTCAATCATATGAATTTTAAAGTTAAGCGTGCTTAGCTTGGAGTAATTCTATGTTGGATGACCTTTTGGGAATTTTCTTAGGATGCATGTGAGTAAGGATAAAGAATACCGAAAGGACTGGTATTGGTTTGTGGGGATAACTTTTACTCTAATAAGCCTTTAAGGATAGTGAGGATGATGTCGCAGGGAATGCAGGGGAATGTCGAAGATCTAAATTCCAAATCTTGGTTCAAATCCCAGCCATGGGGCATTACAGTTGGTATCAGAGCCTTAGTTTTAGGTTCTGTAGACTGAGTTATGATGTAAGTCTATGTGTTTTGTGTCCCTATGGCTAACGCGACCCTTCGTCTCTCGTCAGGTATGCTTTATGCTTATATGTATGGTTTTATTATCATGACTTTGCCTAAGTTAAACTAGAGTGGTGAAGTCTTTATTGTTTAAAACTAAAAGAGTTACTGGTAGATATTAGGAAAATATTGCCATGTAGAGGTGCTCAAGGGGGAGGTTGTGTAAGCAGAAGAGTAAGATGTAATCAACTTATTGACTGTTTTGTGACTGAAAATATAAGAACTATGTTATGTTGGTTGTTTTAAAGAGGGCTAAATACATGGTTAAGTTAAGTTTATGCCGAACACATTGAATTGTTTTAGGATGGAGATATTAGGGAAGGAATAAGGAAAATGAGCATGGTTGTCTTGATGTAACTTTAAGAAATTGTTTTGAGTTATTGTGAACGAAAGGTTACTTATTTGGAGTTTTTTTTTAAAAAAAAAAGAATTAACCATGCGAACATAGACCGTCATTAAGGAGGTAGTTTCTAATCCTTCTTTGGAGGCTAGTTCAAGCATGAAGGGGTTAGAATTATGGTTCTACTGAAAGTTATCCAAACTATGAAGGTTACTGAGTTGCTTGACCAGGGTACCTGGAGTACCTTGGCTAGTGTGGTAGACACCAGGGAGATTGAGGTTTGTTTGCTATATGAATCAGTTGTGAAAGAGTATTCGAATGTTTTCCTAGAAGAGTTTCTAAGATTTCTGCCTCATAGAGAAATTTACTTTTCCATTGAGTTAGAACTAAACATCGTTCCTATATCGAACAATTCATACAGAATGGCCCCAGCAGAGTTGAAAGATCTGAAAGTGCAATTACAGGAAATGCTTGACAAAAACATCAATCGATAAAGTGTGTCATCTTGAGGCACACCAGTCTTGTTTGTTAAGAAGAAAAATGGGTAGATATGCTTTATGTATTGATTATAGAGTGTTGAATAAGGTGAATGTTAAGAACAATTATCTTTTACCAAGTATTGAGGATTTGTTTGATCAGCTGCAATAATTTTGTGTTCTCTAAAAGATTGATTTACATGCATGCCATCACTGGTTGAGGATCATAGACAGTGACATTCCTAAGGCAGCTTTTTATTCGAGATATAAGCATCATGAGTTCATTGTGATGTATTTTGGGTTTGGCAAATGCTCCAACAATGTTTATGAGCTTGATGAACAAAGTGTTTAATGATTTCTTAGACACTTTTGTGATTGTAATTATTGACGATATCTTAGATTTTCCAAGACAGAGATAGATTAAGAGGAGCATTTACGCATGGGTTTAGAGGCTCTTTGAGTCGATAAATTGTATGCAAAGTTTTTAAAATGTGAGTTTTGGATGAGGCCAAGTATTTTTTTTATGCCATGTAGTGTCTAGAGATGACATTTATGTGGACCCCACAAAGATTGAAGTGGTTACAGTTAGCCTTGACCTTTCGTTGTCAGTGAGGTTCATAGCTTTTTAGGTTTAAAATTTTATTGACCGACGCTTTGTATAAGACTTTTCTCTCTTAACTACACCATCGACTCAGTTAACCAAGAAAGGGATTCCATTTCTTTAGAACAAAGCCTATGAGGATAGTGTTCAAAATCTTAAGCAGAAGCTTGCATTACATCGATGCTTACCGAACATTATGGTCAAGAAAAGTTTAGATGGTGTTCTAATTTAACAAGGTAAAATAGGTTATTGTGCTTCTCGTCAGTTGAAGAGTCATGAGTAAAATTATCCAACTTATGATTTGGAATTGACAATTGTGGTTTTTGCATTAAAGATTTTAAGGCAATATTTGTATGGTGAAAGGATATAGATACTTTCTAACCAAACGAGTCTGCAATACTTCTTGGCTCAGAAGAAGCTGAATATGAGATAGCCAAGATGGTTTGAGTTAAATGATTGATTGTGAGATATTGTATTATCAAGGTAAGGTGAATGTGGTAGTTGATGCTCTTAGTAGAAAAGTATTACATTCAGCGGCACTTATTATTAGACATGCCGCATTACACCGAGAGTTTGAGAAAATTGAGATTGCAGTGTCAGTAGGGGCAGTTACTTCACAGTTAGCTCAGTTAATAGTGCAACCAACTTTGAGGTAGAGGATTATTGATCCTGAGGTAATGACTATTTATTTAGTTGAAAAGCGTTGCATTGTAGAACCAGTGCTAGCTGATGAGTTCTCTGTATCCTTTGATGACGAACTTATGCTTGAGAGAGGATTATATGTGTCAAAAAAATGTATTAGGATTTGAAATGAGTTTATTGGTGGCATAATATGAAGAGGAAAGTGGCAGACTTTGTTAGTAAGTGTTTGGTGTGCCAGCAGGTTAAAGCACCGAGACATAAACTAGTGGGTTTGTTGCAACCTTTGAGTGTGCTAGAGTTGAAGTGGGAGAATGCGTCCATGGATTTTATTACAGGGCTGTTTAGAACCCTGAAGGATTATACAGTAATTTGGGTTGTTGTAAACAGGCTTGCTAAGTCAGCACATTTTGCGCCAGGGAAATCCACTTATACAGCTAGTAAGTAGGCACAGTTGTATTTGATTGAGATTGTGAGATTGCATGGAGTACCTATATCAATTGTTTCTATTAGAGATTCATGTTTTACTTCCAACTTTTGGAAGAGACAGATTGACATGGGCACGAGATTAGATTTCAGTACAGCTTTTCACCCACAGACTGACGGTCAAACTTAACGTTTGAACCAAGTTTTAGAGGATATGCTACGCGCTTGTGTTCTAGAGTTTCCAGGCAGTTGGGACTCTCACTTGCATTTGATGGAGTTTGCTTATAATAATAATTTTTAGGCTACTATTCGCATGGCACCGTTTGAGGTTTTGTATGGAAAATGTTGTAGAACTCCTGTTTGTTGGAATAAGGTTGGTGAATAGAGATTGATGGGTCCTGAATTGGTTTAGTCCACTAATGAGGCTATTTAAAAGATTGGAGCACGTATGAAAACGATGCAGAGTAGTAAAAAAAAAGTTATGCAGACGTGAGACGAAAAGATCTTGAGTTTGATGTGGGAGATAAGGTGTTCTTGAAGGTAGAACCTATGAAGGGTGTTATGCGTGTTGAAAAGAAGGGGAAATTCACTCCTCGTTTCATGGGACCGTTTGAGATTTTAGAGAGGATTGATGTTGTGGCGTATCGTTTGGCATTGCCATTATCTCTCTCAGCAGTTCATCATGTTTTCCATGTTTCGATGTTGAGGAAGTAGGTGGAAGATCCATCTCATATAATGGACTATGAACCACTAGAGATTGATGAGAATTTGAGTTATATGGAGCAACCAGTGGAGAATCTGGCTAAAGATTTGAAGATGCTTTGTAATAGAGGGATTGCTTTGGTAAAAGTATTGTGGCAGAATCATCGAGTTGAAGAGGCAACCTGTGAACGAGAAGATGATATGAGTGCTTGTTACTCAGAACTGTTCCAGGATTAGAACTTTCAAGGACGAAAGTTTCTTAAGGAGGAAAAAATGTAACACCGCAAACTCTAAGGAAATCAATTTTAATTAAATTGCTTTGTTTATAGGATTTTGGGTTTGAAGAAAAATTGGAAAAGTAATGGTAATAATAATAATAATAATATAATTATTATTATTATTTATCTTATATTCAAAAAAAAAGAAAAAGAAAAAGGGAATTAAATTTTCCCTTCCCTTTCTTCCTCTTCCCCGCGCGCAGACCCACCACCACCCCTCAGATTTTTCTTCTTCTTTTCTTCTTCTGTCAACCCTAGCCATCCATCGCCCACTACTGCAACCTTCCATCTCCTGATTTTTGTTTCTACAAAGCCTGATGATGAAACCCAGTCGTTGTATCTCATCTGCGTGTGGTTTGTTGTCCAGATCTAGCAATCTGTTCCAGCCATGTTCAGCCTTCAATTGCAAAACGTCATCGCTAACTGCTCAAATCTCCTTATCCGCCCCTACCCTCAGTTTGTGGAGTAGACATGAAGCCCATACTTCACTTAGCTTGGCAACACAGTATCACCGTGACCCTCGCCGTCCCTTCGTCACGAGTCATCCCAAACAACCGCCACTGTCCTCTTCTTTTTTAACCTGATTTGCAGCCCTCCTCTACGTCAGACCCATCTTATGATTTCCAGCAATGCCTCTACTCTTGCCCATGTCAATTTCATTATCAGAACCTCTGTCGTCGATTGGTCGTAAGTTCGTTAGGTAAGGATGAAATTGATGGGTTATAAGGTTTTACATTGTAAATACTTTGAGATGGATGTGGTTAATGAGTCGAGTTGGTGTTTATTCTTAAAGGCGGTATCAACGTTTCGACATTAGGGTCCTCAAGTTTTCAAAAAGGTTCATTGGAGTTCGGTTCACCATCTACTTGGGTAAGTTATTGAAATTCACATTGGGTGAATTAATTGAATAAAAGGAACTTGCTTGTGAAGGTGTTTGATTTTCTTATCATAATGTTTAGGTTGGTTCATTGAACTTTAGTTCGATCAAGAAGCTTAGGCAACGTTAATGTAAGGGATTTCTACTACTGGATCCATATGTGTATTTCGATGATTAAAACGATTTGACTGTTATGCATGGAATTGAATGACCTAAAGGATATGACTGTTCAGTGTAGGTGCGAATAGTTAAAAAGATTTGATTTCCTTATGTAGATTTAAATGTGGTGATGAATTGACTAAATAAATAAATGTTATGTTGACTGAATTGAGGAATGATTGACTGTTGTGTTAAAGAATGGATAGAGTACGTTTGACCGGATCGACTGAAATGAGATGGGTGATGCATACGTATAAGTTTACCTATTTGAGAAATCATTATGCTAAGGTCGAATTATGTATTAGTATGAGTAATTTGACTGTAGTTATATTGGACTGAAATGATTATATGACAATGGTATTTTGGACGGACAAGGGTTGATTGGCATGCAATTTTAAATATGATGACTGATTGACTGTATAGGTTTTACTGAACTGATATGGGGTTGACTGAATCTCAAAGATGATGTTTATATAAAGTGTGGCTTGAACTGGTAGATTGCTGTTTAGATTGGATATATGATAGATTAAAGGATGCTTGTGTTCTTGTGGACTGAGGGAATGTTATGGTTGTGTTCTTGTGGACTCAGGGGAATATTATGAGTAGTTAGTTTGTTGACTGATGTACTGATAAGTTTCTGACTGGCCTTGGGTTAAATTATAATAAGATGACTGTTAGGGGTTAAGTGAAGAGTTATGTGAGGAGAATATTTGACTGTATTATGAATGATTGTTAAGATGTTTCGAATGGACTGAGGAGAAATTATTAGTTTCCTATTGGGTAGTTACCTTGCAGGTGTCCTACGGAATCACCACTTGTTGTGCATCCTTCGAGAGCAGTAGACTGATATGTGAATCCTTCGGGAGCACTAGACTTATACATGCTTCTGCAGAGCAATAGACTGATATGTGCATCCTTCGGGGCGTTAGACTGATTATGTGTATCCTACGGGATCACAAAACTGTGCAGGGTACCCCATTAGGAAGTCAATAGTTTATTTTTCCCTAACGAGACCAGTAGTGGGTCTCTTACTAAGTATGTTTATACTCACCCTTTTATGTTTAACTTTTTCAAGCAAAGGTAATACGAGAGGCCAATCGATAAGGGACAATAAGGAGATGTATGATCGCCATAGGGGAAATTTTCTTTAAAATATCTTCCGCTTATTGTTTTCTTTTCTTTTACTTTAGTAGTTGTGATTGCAATGAATTTCATGATTTCATAAATAATACTTTTGAACCATTGATTTTGTTTGAAATAGGGCCCGAAATAAAGATTTATTTGATTTTTATTGATTTTAATGGATTTTATAAACTCTTATATTTAAAAGAAGTTCTTTTGTATTAAAGTAATGACCACAACTTAGTTCGAAAAGTTGGGTCTTTACATATCGCCACTTGCTCAGCTAATAGTGGTCTCACCTATTTTTTGATGACGTCCCCTAACTTTGCTCTTCTTTCAAATGTACATTGTTAAGATAGTCAAACTTAACTGAGCAAAACTCTTACTACACTCCATTTAATTTTTCTAAGTAAAAAAGGTCTTGTCTAATGCTATCTAAATAATCTATCAAACACATATAAAATTGAAAAACAAGATAGGGAGTGGAAGAAGAAATGCATTGCTTTCGTACATAATATTTTAGAGCTTTCGGCCATCACATCCAGTTTATAAAGCATTACAATATAAAAACACAAAAAAGGAAATACAATAGATATATAATGCTGCAGAGTTTGATCTCTCATTCTCTTTAGCTTGGTTTGTGTCTATATGTGAAGGGGGGTTAATGGAAGTGGTGAATATCAATCTATCTTTCTTTTTCTTTAAGCTCTTACCTAAAGCTCAAGTTAGAGAGAAAACGAATAATGTAAAGAACTTCCTTTTTGACCAAATAAGCACACCTAAAAAGGGGGAAACTGTAACACCCCGAAATCTTAAGGTAACATATTTTTATCTTACTTTAAATATATCAAATCGTCTTGGTTTAAAGATTTTAAGTTCTAGGAGTGTATTTTTTGTATAGTAGAGTTGTAGGGAAAGAAAAAGGGAATAAGGAATTAAAAAGAAATGAGAAATAATAATAATAATAATAATTAAAATTTTAATTATTATTATAATTGTGTTGTTTAAAAAAAATTAGAAAAATTCTCTCCCTCGTGCGCACGCACCCGCCCTTCCCCCACGATTTCTTCTTCACCTTTCTACCCTAGCCGATAATAAATTTCTTCTCTCTTCCTTTCTGTCCATCGCCACCATCTCATCTCCCTTCCTTTTTTCATTCACCTGCAAGCGCTATCGATCGACGAAGAAGCCCTCAGTCACACCATCTGTTACCTTCAGGTAGTTGTTCCGTTTAAAGCTCTGCATCGCTCGACTTTGCTACACAGTGTCATTGCAACCCCACAGTTTGTGAGTATCTGTCCTGCAAAGCGTCGCCGCATGTCTTCCACCTTGTCCTCCATCTGATCGAGCCTTCTGCAGACCACGCCATTTGGTCTCCACGCTAACCTTCATGAGCCGCACGCACCGAATCACTTATCTAAGCTTACTGCCAGTTTTGTTTTGTGTACTCTTCCTCGTTTAGGTTTGATAGTTGTCGTCTTTATCGTTACTGTGAATGGTTGGAGTTTTATTGATGAAATTGAGGTTGTGTTGTTTCAAAGTCGTTCAAACGTTATGATTGAAATAGTTGATTAATTTGTTGTTTGAATCTTGAAGGTATTGAGGGTAACACTGGGTCACTTGAGTTCACAACCAATTTGTGAATTTTGGAGTTCGATTCGCTAATACCTTGGTAAGCTAGGTTGTTACCTTGAAGAAATTAAAGGGGGTATTGTATCATGGAAATAATTGAATTCTTTTATCCTTATGGTTAGGTGGTCGTTGGATATAGTGGTTTGAGAAATTTTACTAACTTTGAAGTAAGGGACTTTCTATTGGACTCACCTATAGTTTTCAGTTGTGTTGGATTCTATTGTATTATCTGAATTGAGTAAGGATGACGGTTATGATATATATACTTTTGGATGTAGACTTAATCTTTATTGTATGATGTGTTCGATTGAAAATATATATATATATATGGATGGATGGATGGATGTGAACTTGGTATTTCAATGCATGTTGTGACTAACTGGATATGTTTATATACACACATGGATGTTGAATAATTGGAGCCCGTTGATGTTTCTTATAGAGGGTTGGTTTGAAATGGCAAAATTTTGGTTTAGACTAAATGTATGATATATTGTTATGGTTGTGTTCTTTTAAACTGAGGAGACGGTAGGGTTGTGCTCTTGTAGACTGAGGGATTATTGTGTTTTTCTTAGTCGATAGATGTACTGATATGTTTCTGATTGGCTTGGGGCTAAATTAGAGAAAGATGACTGTTAGGTATTAAGTGAAGAGCTTATATGATGATGACAACTGATTGTATTGTGAGTGACTGTTAAGACATTATAATAGACTGAGGGGAAAAATTATTAGTTTACCTATTGTGCAGTTACCTTGCAGGTGTCCTACGGGATCACCACATTGTTATATCCTACAGGATTATTTGACTGATATGTGTTTCTGCAGAACACTAAACTGATTTATGCATCCTTCATGACGTTAGACTAATTATGTGTATCATACGAGATCACAAGACTATGACTGTGCAGGGTACTCCTTTAGGAAGCTAGTAATTTATTTTTCCCTAACGGGACCAGTAGTGGGTCTCTTACTGGGTATGTTTATAGTCACCCTTTTATGTTTAGCTTTTTCAGGCAAAGATAATAAATGAGGCAGACCGACGAAAGGCAAGAAGGAGGCGTGATGGTCCTAGGGGATGTTGTCAATTGCTTCAGCTTATGTTTTGTTTTCTAATTTAGTTTTAGTACTTGAGATTGTTAGGAAAATTTTGAGGTTTATTTGAGTTCATGAACTAATGATTTGTAAGTTTTACTTTGAATATTTGGTTAATTTAAACAGGGTGAACTTAAATTTCATTTTTTCGAGAGTTTGGTTTTAATTTAATTTGATGTTTTTTTTGTAAACTAAGGTCATTGTTTTAAATTAATGACTTCGACTTAGTTAGAAAAGTGGGGTTGTTATAGAAACTCTGTTTATATACTCAAAGTGGAGCAGGCAAGCCGACACGCGTTATTAATGCTTCTAAAAATTCATAATTATGCTGCACCACTAGCCTCAGTTATATTTTTTTGACATTCCCGCCAACCTCTTTTGTTTGCTAGCAGCTTAATTGCTTTACAACTGTGTCCTCGCAATGTAGATGTTGGCAGAATCTTCTCATGCATCCTGTCTTCTTCGCTGAACTTCACTCTTCTTTGCTTAATAACTTGCAATAAGAGCACTAAAAGAGGATAAAATAGGCTTGAAGTTTTTTTGCAGTAAACTTCTAGTGAAGTAGCTAAATCACCTACTTATTCTCTCTATTTGCCTCTATTTTCATCTTGTATGCCTTCATTATTTTATCTTAATAAGCTATAATAACTTTTATTTCTACTAGTTATTAGTGACTAACCGCATCCATGAGGATTCCTCTTTGCCATCCACCAAAAAATACACTGATCCTAGGGTTGATTGAAGCAATTACAGATTAATCTTTTACCTTAAACCTCTTTGAGTGATTTTTAACTAATCGCGTGATTCACTAGGATCTAATGCTTTGCCCAAAATCAAAGTAAAACTCTACTTTAATCTTTGAAAAAGCAATTCCCCGATAATGATGCCAAAAAGTTGGTTATGGTGGGTTTTATTGTTTCTTTTGGTTTAGACTTAGTAATCTCACATACATATGATGCAATTTTAATATAGGAAATACGTCACGAAGCATGTTCATCGCATGTAAGATGCTCACTATATCTTCCTGTATTTACGTGATTAGTTTTATGTGGTAAGTCATAGGCCATGATCATAACGTAATAACTAAGTTCTCGTTGAGTACAAGTTTTCGGACTGCTTGTCCAAGTGCAAGCGAAATAGTAGGTATAAAAGACTCAGACTAGGACTAAAGCTACTTATGTATGCCTAAAGAGCATGTAAAGGGGAATGAATGGATGTGGGATGGAATTGCATAATAACTTGTATGCGAGAGGAAGGTAAAGGAAGGTCTACGCATTATTAGGCGATTAAGCAATGTGAGAGCTTCGATGCGACATAACTTGCACAACCAACTCATGGTTTAGGCGAGCTTCTTTCAAAGTGTTTAGAC
>JBBPDI010000015.1:11820256-11834198 GCA_037974545.1 Cucumis variabilis | reverse complement strand
AAAGAGGAGTACTATAAATCTTATAAGTAACAACTTCTAGATAGCTATCGCTTAATGAAACTTTGTCATTTTCATCCCGAGAGGTGAACAATTGTGGTGTTTAAGGCATAAAGAGGTGCTCGCCTTAATCATAAACTAATTAATTGATCTTTGTCACATCACGACTTATCATCTAATTTAGTTACTTGCAATGCAAGGACTTTTCTTCACATTTTCTTAATACGAGTTAGTTCATTCCCCCATCTCACCATGCTCATCACCTTTTACAGAATCTCTAGTGTAAATATTAAACTTAGCTTAATCACACATTTACTATATACTGTATAGTTATTTTATACCACCTAAATGAAAGAGTAAGCTTTATAACTAGTATTTGATATTAATTCCCTGTGTTCGACCCTGGCTTACCCAGGAAACCTATCGCTTTACGTACACTTGGACAAGCGAAAAAGCTTATACTCAACAAGAATTTAGTAACTACACGAGGATTAAGAAACAGTGAGCATTTTGCATAATGCAGTGACCATGACTCGCTGCGTAGAGAGGTTTGCGATATGAATTTAGCTTACATATCTCAATCACGCAAACCTAAAACTATAACTAAAACTAGAACACCGAATATCGAATGGAAGTTAAATCTCAACAATTAAAGAGTCGGGACTGCACACCTCATGCTATCGTGTTCTTTTTCCAGCTTTATATTTGACATCAAATCAATTAACGAATCCCAACCATGATTCGTTAATCAACCATGTCCAGTAAGGGTATAAATAAGTCGGGTTGGAGTGGGTTGTAGAGAAAATATGGACCAATCCATATGAACGGGTTAACAAAATTTGAACCCTATCGATTCAATTTTGAAGGGTCAACCCAACCCAACCCAAAAAATTTGGGTTAGGTTGGGTGGATTGACTTTTTTTTTTAATAAATTAAATTATTTTTAAAAATTTTATATTGGTTATATAAGTGTAAGAATTCAATTTTATCATTTCCATACTCTTTCAAGTTTTAACCCAAATTTTTTTTTTCAAATTCTAAATCTACAATAATCTCCATTCAAAAGTTCAAAATCATAAAAATATTAATAACCACAAAAAATAGGAATGTTCATTAAAACTTAAAAATACATAAAAAAATTAAAATTCATTCAAAAATTAATAATCACACAGAATAGAAATGTCAATTAAAATTTAAAAATACATTCAAAAGTTCAAAGTTCAACAAGTCCATTAATATTGAAAAATAAATTCAAAGGTTCAAAATTAAATAATGTCCATTAAAAAACTCAAAGTTAAATAAGAAAAAACATTACAACTTCACATCTAAAGTGTGCCACAATTTTGGAGATTGTTCTTCTTGCAATCTAAAAAAATACAAACGTATAAGAATTGTATATAATGTAAGTAATAACATATAATTCTAGAAAAACTCACTAATAATAATCAATATGATTTTCCCCAGATCCAATTCATTAGTCCAAAATGATATAAGATGACGAGTTTCCTACTAAACAAATCATACAAAAGTAAATAAAAAATATATTAAACATAAGATGTTAGTCATTAGATATGTACAATAAAGAAAGCAATCAATTACCTGTCTCAATATTTTCATAAGTCTCTAACTCTTCCAGTTGTAGATGAAGATCTAATAACACCGAGTGGCTTGGAATCCAATTTTGCGTACATATCAAGGTCTCGACTGTTCTAGGAGTCAAAGAACTTTATAAGGAATCAAGAATCCCCCATGTACTAATTACAGATTTAAAGGCCATTGTAGATATTGAAACTGTCAAAACATCTCGAACAATTATTGATAGAATGAGATATTTGTATCCATTCATTTTCCACCAAGACATAATACCAAATTCATCTTTATCTACTACATCCTTGTCAAACAAATAAGATGTCAAGTCACTCTCCACTTCTATTGAGCTTTCTTCTTCTCTTAAAGCACAAAATTTTATCCATGGGTCAAATTCTTCATCGTCGTCCACTTTAATAGTAACATTGTTTGATTGTTTAAGATCATCAATGCTATGACCACATCGAGTGGAAGGGTTATGTGATTTGTAAAAGTCATATAGACGATACAAATATATCTTCACGCTCTCAACTACATCCTTAACAACATCACTCTCAAACATTGGAAAGACAATAATTCAAGTACTTAACTTGTACCGAGGACCAATCACCATAGCAACAAAAATCAACTTATTCATCTTCTCAAGTGAACCCCAATACTTATTGAACTTTGTTTTCATATTCATAGTCATCAAACTAAGAACAAAAATGTTGTTGTTGCTTCATTTGTTCAAAAAAAATTGAATTTTGTAAATCTCCTTATACCAACATTAGAAGTCACATATGAAGATTCACTTATTTTTGTAGTGGTTTCATAAAACCCTTTAAAAAACTTTACAAACACACTCACCATCAACTAACCAGATACACTTGGGGGGCCCAATCTCTTATTTCCACGATCATCTTCCTCAAAATACTCAACAAAATCTGAGTCCTCTTTCTCTTCCTCTAAAATTTTGAAAGTTTTTTCAAATTTAATTGCATGTTCAAGCATTAAATAGGTAGAATTCCACCTAGTAGCTACATCTAAACAAACAAGAACCTTACACTGAATTTTTTCTTGCTTCACACATGCTTTAAATTTTGCCATTCTCTTAGGTGATGATCGTACATATCTCACAACATTATGAACACTAGCAATAGAATCATGTATATCTCTCAGTCTATCATTTACAGTAAGATTAATTATATGAGCACAACACCTCATATGCAATAGCTCTCCATCTAAAACAATAGATTTCCAACTTTTAAGTCTTTTCTTAAGATATGAAATAGCCACATCGTTGGAACTTGCATTATCAACAGTGATTGTAAAGATTTTGTCAATCCCCCACTCCAACAAACAACTTTCAATTGTCCTCTCAATAGTCTCCCCTTTATGATTAGCAACTTGGCAAAAATTCAAAATCTTTTTATGTAAAACCCATTCAGAATCAATAAAATGTGTCGTGATGACCATGTAGTTCAGATTTTGTAGTGAGTTCAAGTGTCCGTTGTAAGACAAATTCTTTGAAAGCTTTTAAGTAAAAATGATTTCAATTTTTTCTTCTCTTCAAGATATAGTTGATATATATCTCTAGCAATCATTACTCTCGATGGAACATCAAACTTAGGACACACAATACTACAAAAGTGTCTAAAACCCTCAGTCTCAACGAATCTAAATGACAACTCGTTCATAATTATCATCTTAGCACATGCTAGTCTACATGTTGGTTGGCTAAACAATGTAGTCACAAAATTACTAGCATTGGTTCCCTTCCTTTCCTTTGTAGGTATAAGAGTTAAATGGTTTGTCCTTTATTCTCTTCTCTATATGGGTATTTTTCACATTGATTTCTTAAATGCTTCCACAAAGTACTAGTTCCACAACTATTACTATCACATGCACAATCCTTGCCACAATAATTACACTTGCACCTAGCTCCATCGTTAACACTTGCTTCCATTTTTGTGAAATGATGCCACACGGAGGAAGTTTGTTTATTAGGTCTATTTCTTTTGGACTTGGGAGGTAGAGGTGGTACATGGTTTGTAGCTTGGCTTGTATTAGGAGGAGAAGGAGGAAGGAGAGGAGGCATTTCATTATTTATCGGTAGTACTCGCATTCTCACTACTGCTATCCATCTATAAAATAAAGTAAACTCACGTCTAATTAACATCTAATTAAATTTCCAACATAAACCAATTAAACTTTGAATACCAACCTACACAAATTAAACATATACATATCTAATTTCAACACCAACATACACAATTAAACTTCCAATACAAACATACACTAATTAAACTTCCAACATCAACATAAACCAATTAAACTTTCAACACCAACCTACACAAATTAAACATATAAATATCTAATTTCAACACCAACCTACACAAATTAAACATATACATATCTAATTTCAACACCAATATACACCAATTAAACTTCCAATACAAAAATAAACAAATTAAACTTCCAACAACAATTTAAACCAATTAAACTTTCAACACCAACCTACACAAATTAAACATATACATATCTAATTTCAACACCAACATACACCAATTAAGCTTCCAATATAAACATAAACCAATTAAACTTCCAATACGAACAAATTTAACACCAACTAGAATATCTAATTCCAACTAAAAAATATACATATCTAATTCTAACAACTAAAATTCACATTAATTTGACACAAAAAAATTAACCATCAACACATTCAACTTACCATAGAGTTAGATATTGGTGATTTTGTCGTATCTGACGCCGTGTCTGTGGTGACAAGTTTTAAAGAAACCCAAATATTTGAAGCTGCAAAGTGTTAAGAAAATTAAAATTAGACTTGATTTAATATTTTAATTTATCTAAATACAAAAGTGAATGACTGGAACTTATAAAAGTCACAAAGGCTTACAAACTTGCGAAAGAAATAAAAAACAAAGAGGGAATGGAACTTACGAACTTGCGAACTTGCAAACAAAGTGAGATAGTTGGAATGTGAGGGCTAGAAGTGGAGTGACACTCGCTGGAATGGCCAAATGCAAAATGGGAAGTCGAACGACCAAAGCTGTGATGTAAATGGAATGGTCGAAGTTGTGAATGCAAAATGGAACAATCGAAGTTGGAATGAGAGAGCTGGAAGTAGAGTCAGTGAGTCATACTTGTCAAAACAGTCACTGAACAGGAGGGGCGAGGGTTGTGGCGTTGTGCTGCATGTAGGTACGAGAGACTAGAGAGGATTTAACAGCATACGTGTAGTCGCGCCGAACAAAAAGAAAAGTGAAAAACTAATCTAGGGTTTTTTTATTTCATTATATATATATTTATTTATTTAAACTGGGTTGGGTTGGGTCAACCCAAACAGTTTGGGTTGGGTAGTTCGAGTTGGTCGGGTTACCAAGTTTTTTTAACACTCCTAATGTCCAACACGACCAAAATCCAGTGACATCCCCTAATGTTGTAAAGCATGTAGGTATAGTCAATGTTTATCCATGCCTTGTTGTAATCTTGTAGTTCCTCTATCACGAATTTCAAGATAGTGGCATCTTTGACCCATGTACTCAACATCAACTAGATGAGTGTCCTTCTTAATCTTCTCGTACAATCCTGGGGTACGCCTTAGGAAATTATGCATAGTAGGGTCAACCAAAACACACATTAGTAATAAGTTATAACTAACAATTTAATCAGAAGAATTTAAACTTATCACAATGGTACGATTGGCTACAATGAAGCTTTTCTTCATGTGTGATGGATCGAGACATTGTCTTGTAATTTTTTCTAAGTGAACATGAATAATGTGTCTATCATTTGCAAATAACAAATAGTAACTTGTTAATGACCAAGGTAACTGGCATAATGAAATAACAAATTTGAAAAGCATATGTCGTCGTCCATGAATGTGGTCGGCGTTAGGAGGTCCATGAACCACAAAAGCACCCTTAATCTTCTCATAGTCTTCCTTAACTCCTTTGCTCTCCTCAGGTCCACGAGGCATGCAAAAAACTATTTATCGAACTTAACAGAGATTGTATGGGCATATTCTCTTCCTTCTCTTCTTCCTTTGTGCTTGTTCAATAACTGAACTTCGCAACTTCCACGATATCCCTCTCTTCCCAATCCTTTCCTTAGGTATGACATCTGTAAAATTGAAAGGCGAGATGACCTCTATGTCAAAATCAATAAGTTAGACAATTAAGAATGAGCACACTATTAGTGTTATTGCTAAAATCACCATAAACTAATACAATTCATAATTCAATATACCTCTTCTTAGGCTTTAGCATGACTTAGACAAAAGGTGGTGGGATATCTTATCCTCTAAAGATGTCTCATGGTACGATACCATCTTCGGGGTCTCACTAATGGATGTTTCTGTTTTGTAATCAATATCGAAACATCCATGAATACATTGTCCACTCTATAGTAAACCTCTAGTGCATGGAACGATGATTGACCTTCACCATTGCTATGGAATTGTAGAGACTTGACTGCCTTGCCCTATTAACAAAGCAATAGAAATGTTGGTTACTCCTTAATTAAAACAAAAACAAAAAATAGAGGAACTTAAAGACAAGCATAACTTAACTAAGACAATCAAAAGCTCCTTTATGGCTGATAACTTGGTCGTAAAGGATGACTGCATTGGGTCTAAGTACTCATCTTATCGATCTAATCTAGCTTCCAAACATTGTAGATGTGGGCTGTAATCACACGTTACCCAAAATCTATCGAGCTTAGTAGCAAATCGCTTAGTAGGCTGCTTCATTGGTGTAGTGGGGTACCTATCGTTGCGAGGAGGAGAATGAGACTGTTGGACACGAGCAGGGGCAGTAGAACGCTTGACATGAGAAGGAGTAGAGAGACGCTCAACATAATAAGGAGAAGGGGCAAAGAGGTTTTCCATGTAACCTTCTATCTTTGAAATTTCAAGATTCTGATCTAGGTAAGCACGCTCATCGCAGGTCAGGTCAATCTCCTCTATGCAAACTTGAATTTGGATCATCAATAGGTACTAATTAAACCTTAAACCCTAAAATAATATAGTAAAGGTAAAGGGAGAAAATAAATCATAACGTACCATTTTGAGACCCGAAGACCTATGACTGAATTACCTTCGACTTAGGTGAGTACGTGCAACTCCATTGCATGATGCATGGTATCACATCATGTGAAGCCCTATTGGCAACCCTTCCACTAATGGACAACACTATCTCATAGGCCTAAACCTAAAGATGCAATAATAGCGTTAATACAAGCATATAACTACTATAAAAAAAACATAATAAGCATAAAATTACTAACCTGAAAGGCGAAAGGAAACTTGTATAGGCTATACGACTCTAGGACTTGTTATTTGCAGGTTTCTTCTTATGCAAGAAAACTTTACCATTCAGTGTCCTTTTCAAGTTATCCAAAGTCTTAACCCATATCAACTCACCCCAGTCATAGCTGACAAAGTTCTTCAAATCGTTCATGAGGCCTAACATGGTCCAATATACGTGTTGCCTCCTTTTTTTTTTCCATCATCGCCAACTCAATGAAATAAAATAGGAATATTTTTGTCTCACCCTGTCCTAAGCACCTGCTTGCTCATCCCAAGACATGGCATGATGTCAGCCAAAGTCGTTCGCCTCCGAAATAACCTTAACTGACACATGACATGAACACTTGCAAAATTTTTAAAAACAACGAAAGTCTATTATTAAAATAAATATTTAAATTATCTTTATAAAATGTATCACAAATAATGTACAAAACATGAAGATATAAGTATTTGAACCATTATATTCCTAGTTTGAAACAAAACAATGTTCTTGCATAATGAAAACTAAGTTGGCATGACAGGAGTAAGTTCAACATACGGAAATCCACAATCTGTACCTAAAAATAGAGAAAACATTTTTGAAAGGGTATGTCGAAAGATGTAGTGAGCAACGATTTTATAAAACATGTTTTCATAAACATTTTAGTATAAGGCTGGAGCTTAAATACATTTATTAGTAAACAGTTATAACATGAAATTTGAAACATTTGCATAGCTTTTTTAAGACAATCCTCCATAGCCACGAGCAATATTTACCCATTCGTTCGAAGATGGAACAATTGATGAGTAGCTAACCCTCCTCCTTTAAGGCATAAAAATACCCTTCTTGATGGCTTATAAACTATAGGCTCATCAATCCTACCATCAGTACAGAGTTAACCACACATATATTATTGGTCTCATGAAATATTCAGACATGGATATAAACATTTGAAAACATGAAATATTTTCTTGAAACTTTTGAAACATTTCCTTGGAATCATGAAATCATAACGTAGCTTGGAAATATCATTTATGTAAACATTTATCAATAGCATAGCTTGTATAAGAACTTGAGATCATTTTACGAGCCATTGCATGTAAAGCTTAAAAACATGTTTAGTAAATACTTTAGAAATCATGGTGTTATTCACAATACTTATACAAATCCTTGGTCGAAAATTTCTTATAATCCTCCTTGTCCTGAAAAAGTCATATTTTATCCTTAATTAATTCCTTGAACATGAAAATATCTAAAACTTCCCTTAAAATTCCCAAAAATATTAAGACAGCCCAAAACGGCTCGAAAATAGCCTAACGATGCCTATTAACATGGTGAATGGGGCTGACCGCTTACGCATGGCCTGGGGCCTGTTGCGTGCTAACCTCACAATGTGGTTGTCGTGTACGTGCTTGTCGCCTACCCAGTGCCCCTTGTGTGCTTTGCGCACATTGGTGCTCATCGCATGTCGTGCGTTATGCTAACCTCCAAGGTAGGGTCATGCGCGCAGCCTGAGCGTGCACTTTGCCGCTTGGCTATGCCATGACCTTGTCATGTGCATGCAACCTGACCCAAAATAGCCTATATGACCAAAACACATGCTCATCTCGCTTATACATGCATGACTCACGACTACCACCCATACACTGTTTAACTTCCAGAATCATGACTCATCTTTGAAAAATCGTAACTTAAAATCCATAACTCTTTTGACAAAACTTCCTTATACAAAGTTTCTCTAAATTTTCTTAAATTTCTTACCTCAAATTTGTGAAGTAAAATTCTAAGTAATGAGTCCTATAGCCCTCTAGAAGTTCACCTTGCTCAGATTCACTTAAGAAATGATCTTCTCACTTTCTCTTAATCAAAATGAAAACCTCCTTGAATCCAAAATGCATAGTGGCCCTCTCTTACAAACTAGACTCGAATTCTAAACATTTAAGACCAATTTGAGTGATTTTGCACGAGTAAGTTGTGAGAAATTTAATACTGAAGTTGGCCAACTTATAGAGTTCTTTGCTTGAGATTAATATGACACTTAATCTTTGATTAGACTCACCTATTAAGCCTGTACTTACACCTCAACACTCTTCCACGTCCTCCTTGACCACAAAATGCATGATGATATGGCTATGATACTTGGATTTACTTTTAACTGATTGCTTAGAGCATGCCACATACTTGATCCAAACGCATAGCTAACCTTCTTGGCCTTCCTCGCATAGCTTGACCACATAATCTCTTAACGCCTAGTTAACCTCTTAATTGCCTAGCCAAACGTCTAGAAGCCTTTCTCATGTGGACAACCTCTCATGGACAACCTTTAAATGCCAAGCCAAACTGCTAACTAACCTCTCTAGCCTTGTCACAAACCTCCTAACACATTGTCATGCCTTCCTCGCCTAGCCCTCATCGCCAACCTAATCTCTATGTCAACATCCTCGCCAAGTCTAAACGCTTAGCAAACCTCTCAAGGTATCCTTCTCGCCTAGCCTTCAACCAAACGTCCATGCTTAGAGGTTTTACTTGATCTTCTCGACCACACATCAAAATGCAAGATAAACTCTATCTCTTCTCTCTTGCCGCCTAGCATGCGTGCTACATGCCCAAACTAACCTTTTTAGAGGTTGTTTTCCTTCTTTTAGTCGCCCAAACCATTCCAAAATAACTTCTAAATGCAAATATTCAACACTTAGCCAAATTTTAAACTTTTCTCTTTCTCTTAAACCTAGACATTGAATTCTTAAGCTTTCAAGTATTTTATTCTTTTTGCTATAAATTTCATTTTCTCCTATCTTGACCAACTTAATAATTTCCAAGGGTTTAAGAAATTTTGGGGTTTCACAATTTTCACCGCATCCTCGTCGACTCTCAAACTGAATATTTGTATAATCTTTATCCAACTCAACATCATTCATATTTGTCATATTGCCCAAATATAATCGTCCTAGTAAATTTGTTTATTATGTTCAAATTAAACCATATGTCTCGGCCTATACCTCAAACTCATGATAATGTCAAAATCTTCCTATCTTAATTAGGATACCTTCTCACCTAGTAATCTAAAGCTAATAGAGTCCACTCGTTTATTCTCAAACTCTCTGAGTAAGATGTAATGACATAAGAGTACATTTAAAACCAACTCAATGTTCAAGAAATGTCCAAACATGGCTTTCCTAAACATATACATATGCCTAGGTGTTAACTTGTTTTTAATGTTTGAGACGGTCCTCTCTAAGTGTGAACATTAGGTCTTGCAAGGAAGAAGTCTGCACTACAGATTTTGGTGACAAGAGGCATCTAGGGGTATTAAAAAATTGGTAATCCAACCAACCCGGATTACCCAACCCAAACTATAAGGGTTGGATTGGGTTAGAAAATTAAAGGAAAAAAAAGTTGAGCCACGTAGCCAGGTCATACAAGTAAGGGGTTGGGTGACCCAACCCAACCCAATTATGTATATATATAAACTTAAAACCTAAAAGTAAACCTCCTTTTGAATAAATATTATAGACTTGAAATTTGAATATATAAAATATTAAAAAATAATATGAAAATTTGTCTAAATTATGGAAAGATTTAAATGAAAAAAACCAACCCTAAACCCAACATGGATTTTGGATTAACCCTTGCATATTAAACCGTTCATTTTTTTGCCAACTCAGATACTTTGGGTTGGTCCATACTTTTTCTCAATCCCGACTTATGTACACTCCTAGAGGCATCTGCCAAACAGAAAATACACATAGCAAATATAAAATCAGTAACCTGTCTTAAAACTTGAGGCAATCTCGTGCCAATCATGACCAAGAATAACATGAATTAACAATGAAACTTGAGCCACATTGCACCTGGATGCTACAAGATTAATATTTTACATGCATTATGTGATGTATCTTGAGTTAATCTCGACCGACATCGATATCGACACCGATAACCTCACATAATGTAAATGAAATGCAACAAATCTTGGGACTCATTCAATAAATCTTAGGGCAATTTCATCAATCTCGACTATTACCTCTACGTATTTAAGCTTGGGATACACTTCATAAGGTTTGCCGTGAAAAAATTAGTCACTCTTGAAAGCAAAACGTTCAAACTCGGGATGAGATGCTTGTTTGATGAAAGTGAATATCAAACATTAGAAAAAAAAAGAGCACTTTGGTAATTTGAACATATTCTTAATTTGAATTTTGAAAACAAAACAAGAAATCTCTGGGACGATCTTGAAAAAAAAAACATAAGTTTTAAAAAGTGTGCTACTTTTGAAATGTAAAACCTAAACTTAAGAATTTGTCATTTTTCATTAGAACCCAACTCAAATATTTTTAACCCATTCATTTTGTCTGATTTTTATTAATTTTCCTAGATAGTTGTCTATGGCAATCCATAAGACTAGGGGTGAAATCGGGTTGGGTTGGGAGACATTTTCAACCCAATCCATATTTTCGGGTTATTTGGGTTGGCAACCCGAATAACCCGAATTTAGTTTTCAACCCAACCCGTAAAATATGGATTGAGTTGGGTTGGGTTGTCGGGTTGTATAGGTTTTTTTTTTCGTTTCTAGTTACATTTAAATCGGGTTGTATAGGTTTGTTCAAAATTTCAAACATACATAGTTCAAAATTTCATACAATAAATTCAAGCTAAGTATTCATAAATTCAAAGTTACTAACACAAATAAAGTCAAAATTACAAACCCAAATAAATCCAAAATTACAAACACAAATAAATTTAAAGTTCTTAAAATACATAAATAAAAAAATTACCCATAAATGTTCATGAAGTTCATTTTTAATAATAAATGAATAATAAAGTTCAAGATACAACATAATATAAACTTAAAAGAATAAAAAACCTAATTGTTTTTTTTATTAAATAATATAATATTTTTATTTTTATATATATTATAGAAAGATTTAGAGAAAAGGCATAAGTCGAATACAAAATTTTATAAATGTGTTAAATTAAAATTTATTTTCTTAATTAGGAAAGATAATATTTTTTGGACAATACTAACCTTACAATCATTATTAATTAGATATTTTATTCATAATAATATTTGAATTATTTCCTTATTGAAAATGAATTCAATTTAATATTATTTCCATAACTTCCTTACTTTAATGTGTATAATTAATATGATAATAATTTTGAAGTATCTTTTTAATTAAGTATAAATCAAAATATATTATAATATGAAAAATTTTATTGATTTTTGTAATAACCGTAATCATCATCTTCTTTCCATTAGTATCTTTTTACCCTATTTTCACAAATCGCCGACAACCATTATTCTCCATCACTTGAAGCTAATAAAATTTCATTGATAAATTTCTAATTTCTACTTTCCCTACTTTCACAAGTCGCTGGCAGCCAAAATTTTATTAAATTTTTTAATAACCGTAAGCATCATCTTCTTTCCATCAGCCATTATTCTCCATCATGTGAAGCTAATAAAATTTCCACAGTAAGTCATTTGTTCTTTTATCCGACTAAAATTAAATAACGAAATACCATAACTACATGATTAAAACAGTGATAGTATATCATCTGCCTATATATAGTCTAATTTAACGATATACCCGTACGTGTTAATCGTTTTCTAATGTGATTTATTATACATATACCACATATTATTTACAATTATACTAGTTTTATAATATTACCACAATATATAATAGTTTGTATATGCGATTTATTATATATATACCACATCTTATTTACATTTATATTAGTTTTTTAAATTACCTGTAAGATATAATAGTTTTATTATAGATATACCATATCTTATTTACAATTATACTATTTAATAACATATAGTTGCAATATTTTTGTGTCATGATAGCCAGTATTGTAGTTTCCGTCTAATATCTTGAATATACGTATATATGTAATATACCTAATGTACCGTATGTATTGAATATATACAACCTAACCTCGAAATTTCTTTTCAGTTTCTGTCGAAAAAGTAATGAAAGTCATCTTCTTTACGCCCGAAACCTCAACAATCCCTAGAATATATCACATTCTAAATTACAGTTTCTTTGCCTAATAATCTGAATATCTTCAATATACCTAGTATACCTAATGTATTATTTAACAAAACTAACATACAACTTTTTTCAAAGTTTCGAGCGATATTTCTTCACAGTGGTCGGCCGTCAAATGTCTTAGTCATCTTCAAACTTTCTGTCGATAAATCTCTCCCTATCGTTTTTGTCTTCGATGAGTAAAATGGATTAAAACTTTCCAATACTTTCAAAAACCGTATATGAAAAGTATTGCAGTTTTGGTATATTGAAAGTATTAAAGCTTTCCAATACTTTCCAAAACCGTACAACTCACGATTCATTCATTTTTTTTAAATAAAGTAATCTAATATTATAAAATGGACAAAGAAGTAATTTGGGCCTATATTTGTGAAATATATTGGCCTAAGCCTTTGGTGAAAATTATTAGAAAATTAGGTCTTTCATGTAATATCATATAGCAATTTAGGCTATATGAGTTAAGACCCTATATTATATTAATTCGGGTTGGGTTGGGTTGAACTGAATTTCTCAACCCTCCAACCCAAGACACAATCCAACCCGAAAAAATAAAAAAATTTAACCCAATCCAACCCATATTTTAATCTAACCCAACCCAACCCTTATAATATGGGTTGGGTAGTACGGGTTATTCGAGTTTAACTCATATTCTTACACCCCTACCTAAGACTATATTTGTAAATATTTTAATTGATTTTGATATATTTAAAAGGAATATTTTTAAAAATAGTTAAATAAATAAATATTTACTATTAAGTATAGCAAAATTTTAAATTTTATGAATGATATATTATTAAAGAATTTAAATTTTTTTTGCAATGTTAGTATATATTTAATCAAATTTACTCTTTTTTACTATTTCCCAAAACAAGTCATTGAGGTACAAAACCATAAAAGTAGCTAGCAATCTAGCGTAGACTCGCATTAGAAATTCCGGCTTCCCGGTCGGAGACTGCGAGAAGAAGTTCCGGCGAGCTTTATAACCTCTGACGAACTTTTCTTTGGGCC
>JBBPDI010000015.1:11796414-11820156 GCA_037974545.1 Cucumis variabilis | reverse complement strand
AACAGTGAAATGTCTCGTAATCTCCTCAGATTTGCAAAAGCTATTGAATTTGTTATTCACAAATTCTAAACCATTATCTGTCCTCAAAAACTTGACCTTCCTACCTGTTTTATTATCAACCTGCTTCTTCCATTCAAGGAATTTTTCAAAAGCTTCATCCTTTTGTTTCAATGGATACATCCACACCTTCCATGAAAAATCGTCAATGATAAACATGAAGTATCTCGAACCTCCCATAGAAGGCACTTTCATAGGACTCCACAAATTTGAATGAACATAATCCAAAATACCTTTGGTCGTGTGCTTCCCTTTCCCAAACTTTACTCTGGTAGACTTTTCCATTATACAATGCTCACAAAATGGTAGTTCAACATCCTTAACTCCTTTCAGCAAACCTCGTTGAGAAAGTGATTGTAAACCTTTTTCATTCGCATGAGTTAACCTTTTGTGCCATAACATAGACATATCTGTGACTTTGCCAGATGCAATAGCAGCACTACCTGAAACTGCAGCACCTTCCAACACATACAAATCATTCCTTAAGGTTCCCTTCAATTTAACCAAAAAATCTTTGGTAACTTTTAGAACTCCATTCTCAGATTTATAAGTGTAACCTGATTTATCTAAATCACCAAGAGATATTAGATTACGTTTGAGTTCTGGAACATACCTTACATTAGTGAGAACTCTGATCATCCCATCATGTGTTGCAATTTGGACTGAACCAATTCTCTTTACATCACAAGCACCATTATCACCCAGTAAGACTTTTCCTCCATCATTTTCCTGAAAGTTAATTAGAAAATCTCGATTAGGAGTCATGTGATATGTGCACCCTAAATCCATGATCCAAGCATCCTGAATATCCCTATAAGACACCATCAAGACCTCTGCTGAATCATACCCATCAGTAACATTCGCTGAATTAGTCTCACCTGTATGTTGGCTACTCGATGCTTCCTTGCTCTTATTCAAAGGGTAATTTTTCTTAAAGTGTCCTTCTTTATGACATAAGAAACACTTTCTACCTTTTCCCTTTGATTTCGACCTGTAACTCTTCTCCTTACCTTTCCAGCCCTTTTTCTCACTCCTTCCTCTGGCCATGAATAACTCTCCATCCTTACGTTCTTTCTTAATTTCAAGATTTCTAGTCCTTAAGGCATCCAACACTATATTCATGGTCAATGAGTCCCGACCATATTTAATAGCTGCCTTAACCTCTCGATATGTTTCAGGTAATGAATTTAGAAGAATCACCACTTGATTCTCATCTGACATCTTCTCATCGATGTTATTGAGATCAACTACAATTTTCTGAAATTCATTCAAGTTCTCTTCTAAGCCTTTACTTTGGTCCATCCTATATCCAAAGAATTTCTCCTTTAGATATAACTTATTTGGGAATGACTTTGTCAAGTAAAGACCTTCAAGCTTCTTCCACAACTCCCCTGTAGTAGTAGCCTCATCTACAAGCCAAAGCACATCATCTAACAGATACAGAATGATCGTTGAATAAGCCATTTCATGCATATCCTTTTTCTCACTTTCTGTAATAGTTTCCGAAAGGTTCTCTTCATCTAAGATTTTAAATACTTTTTGTTGAACTGAAATAGCTCTAATGTTTTTCCTCCAAAGAGCAAAATCACCCCTGCCATCAAACTTAGCCACTTCAAACCGTGTTGAAGCCATCTTTACAGAACTGATTAAACCAAGAATATGTACGTTGTAAACTACCACATAAAACCCATCTTCTTTTGGATCGAATGGAGCTCTAATACCACTTGTTATGTTTTGAGCACTAAATCGAAGAAACAATGCTAAACACAGAACAATTCTAAACCAGAACGCAGCAGACAGAGTACGCACAAAACAATAAAGGAGCAAACACAAAGATATATAGTGGTTCGACCAATTTGGTCTATATCCACTTTGAGAACCAGCTTGGAAAGATTTTATTAAGAGTAAAATGGAGACAATTACAGAGTTCAGCTACAATTTGCAATCTGTAATTAACCACTAGAAATTGCCAAGAGAAAATGGAGAGACCCAAGTTAAACTGATGCCAATACCCACGTTGAACTGATGCCGAGACCCAATTTTTTTGTACCAACATTGAAGAACCCGTCCAACTGTAGCAACAATGTCCAAAAACTGCTCAAACAAATGCCAATCTCCATCGATACAATGCAGAATCTCGTCGAGGAATGTGCTCCGTCAATCACCGTCGAATGCATCTGTCTCTCCCTCAGTCTCTCTTCCCTTGTGTGTTACTGTCGGTAGCATCTAAAAAAAACACTCTTCCCCTTTATTTTTGTCTAATTAAAAGACCTAAGGCTTAGAAGATGCAAATAATTATGAATTTGCCATAAGGACAAATTACCACTATGCCCTCAACTTAAATCCCATTTTACAAACCCTTAAAGTCTTGTCAATTTTCTATAGTTATATATACACTTAAACAGCTATAAAACTTGCAATTGTATCAATCAAGTAACAAGCAAATATTAAATTAAAACCATCCACAAACATTAAACACAAACTTCTAACCATCATTACGACATATAATTCCAAATGAAGGAAGTGAAACAAGACTTTAGGGATTTCTTATGACATATAATTTCAAACTTTCAACCATCAATATGACATATATCTCACTTCATTTCTTAATTAAAAATAAAGTAATTTAATAGATATACATTTTTTCTCCATTATTTTAAATTTAATTGATATACATTTCTTAATTTAATTCATAATTTAATTCCAAACCCTTTTTTCTCCCTCTCTTTTTCAATCATTCATTTCAAGTTACATCTCTAACATTTTCAAAATACATCCCAGATTGAAAACAAAATTGAGAAAGAAAAAATAGTTCAATCATAAAAAGGTTTTGAATTTAAATTCAACTATATTTTATTCTTGCTTCAATTTTTTAATTTTTTCATGTCAAAATTTATTTATATATTTATATTTAATTTAAAAGGTAAAAAAGAAAAACAAATTCAAAAGTTTCAGTTTCAAATTGTTTTTAAAACTCTCATCAATGGAAGATTCACAGTTCATCATCGCCATCTTCATCTTCCTCCATATAAACCCATTGCCCTTGTTCTAAATTACTCCATCATCCTTCATCAAAATCTCCAAATTTTTCCATCTCCTTGGATTCTCAAACTACTACTACATCAACATCAACATAAACAAAAATTAACCAAAATAACAAAACAAAAATATTACTTATTTTCCATTATTAACCTCTCCATCTTCTTGTTCTTTCCTCATTTTTGGGAAATTTTTCCCCTTTTTTACTTACAGTAACTTCCTCACATGATATCAATAGTAAAAAAATCACCATACACGTGATATCAAAAATCACAATCACAAGTTCTACAAAAATCACAATCACAAGTCCAACAGCCATGCAATCACAATCATCTAGAAAATAATAAAAAAATCATAGTAAATTTAGATAAGTGATTTCTAAACCAAACAAGAGAAAGTGAAACTTACAATTTTGACTTCAGAATCATTCAAGGTGTTCAATGGACAGCACTTCGAATGTAGATATGGCCACGGTTTACAAGGGTAAGTATATACCAGTTCCAACCTTATATACTAGATCCAAGCTTAGATAAGTGATTTCAAAACAAAAATGTACTTACCAGTTTTGAGCTTGTATGTGGTGGTGGTCGGTTGGACATGATAGTGATGACGGTGGTACATTCAAAGATAATTGGGCATGAAGGATTCTTACTGCGGAAGCATGATGACGACGGGCACGGTGGTAGATTTGAAGATAATTGGGCACATCGGTGGATTTGAAGACGAATGG
Organism: Cucumis variabilis; assembly: GCA_037974545.1. NCBI lineage: Eukaryota > Viridiplantae > Streptophyta > Magnoliopsida > Cucurbitales > Cucurbitaceae > Cucumis > Cucumis variabilis. Next base: position 11,816,330 of record JBBPDI010000015.1, on the reverse strand, counting down.
GCATGAGGGGTTTCTTGTAATCGAAGCACGATGACGACTAACTTGAGGGATTAGTTTTGGACACAACGGTGATTGGGCACGATGAAGATTGGCTGCGATTCGCGATCTAGGGTCATAGATTGAGAAGAGAAGAAAATTAGAAATCGACTTGGAGAGAAGAAAAGAAAAATTGACAGGAAAGAGTAAAGTAAGAAAGAAAGGGAAAAATTTAGTTTCAAAACCTAAACAAAATCAAAAAAGAAATTAAAAATGGGGAAGGTCATTAATGTTAATTTTTACAAAATTAAAAAAAATTAAAATGGAAAGATCATTAATATAGGTTTTTTAAAAAATAAAAAAAATTAAAGAAAAAATTAAAAAGGGACGGATCATTAATGTCGGTTTAAAAATGACATTAAACACTTATCATTAATGTCGGTTTAAAGTCGACATTAATGATCCGACTTTTCAAAAACAACATTAAAGACAATTTTTCATTTTTTTTTCACCTGACACTAAAGTGCAGATTTCTTCTAGTGCAAGTTGAAAATGTTAAGAGTGTTTGTCCCACTTCTTTTATTTATTTATTCTTGTTGGATTGGGTTGTTTTGTTTCTTCTATTATCTTGGTTAGATGTTGTGATTTGGTCCCTTTTTCTGGGTTGTTGGGCTGTTGGTTTTGGTATTTTATTCTAGACACATTTGGTTTGGTGGGGTGCACAAGTGAAGAGTAATTGGAAGAAACTGAAAGTGTTATCCTAACGTTGGTGAATTGGAGATTGAGGTGAGTTTATCTCCTATGACAACAATTGTTTACAACTTTGTTTAAAGAGCCTTTTCATCAAGATAGATCATAAATGATCAAGTGGGAGCTTGACAGAGTTATAGTTCGGTGACATTAAATTAAGGGGGAGTTTTTTCTCTTAGTGTTATTATGACAATTATAAATTATCTTTCTTTTGATTCACGTATTAGTGTATTAGTATCACTATGTATATCATGTTACGTATTTGTGATAATGCTTGTACTATAGGCCATAATTATGTAAGCACGAATTATTTCACGTGGCAATATATGATCTCTTATCATGGGGTCAATGACCCCCTAGATGTAGATGTGGTGTCATCGAATTGGGTTATAAATTTTTTGTGTTCTGATTGTTGTTTTTACTATCTGTTAGTTGTTCCTTCAATTATTAACTCGAGTGTTAACTTAAGGTGCTAGTTAATCGAGTCCATTTTTAATTTGGTATTAGAGCGGATTGCGAAGACTGTTTGTGTTATAGAATTTGTTTGTTAACGAAGTTCCACTACAAGGCCTCCTGTTTTCTAGATGGCTCCAATAATTCTTATTGGAAGGTAAAAATTATAGCGTTTTTAAAGTCTATTGACAGTAAGACATTTAAAGCTGTATTAACTAGATGGGAACATCTGATTGTGATCAATGCTGGTAGAAAGATTTCTCTTAAGCCTGAAATCTCATGGTCTAATGCTGAAGATGAAGCCTCTCTAGGTAATTCTCAAGCTTTAAATGCCATTTTTAACGGAGTGGATCAAAACATGTTCAAATTAATCAACACTTGTACTTCTATTAAGGAGGCCTAGAATATCTTAAAAGTGGCTTATAAATGAACGTTTAAGGTAAAAATGTCTCGATTGCAATTTCTAACTTCAAAATTTGAAGCTCTTAAAATGTTCGAAGATGAATCAATTGTTGAATTAAATGTTAGTGTTCTCGACATTATGAATGAATCTTTTGCTCTAGGGGAAAAGATTTCAGACACCATACTGGTCAGAAAGGTTTTGCTTTCTCTTCCTCAACGCTTTAACATGAAAGTAATGGCGATAGAAGAGGTAAATGATATTGCCTCATTGAAACTTGATGAGTTATTTGGTTCCTTGAGAACTTTTAAGTTGAATCTGGGAGATGGTGAACCCAAAGAGAGAAATGGAGTAGCTTCACAATCTGTGAGTGAGGATGTCCTCTAACAGCATAAAGAACAAGTTCATGATGATCGCTTAGCTGACTCCATTGGTTATTTGACAAAGCAAGTTTTCAAAACTAAGAAGTCAGTTTTCATAAATGGTTTGAAAATTATAAAGGTCAAAATAGCAGGGATTTTGGGAGTTCAAGCTCTTCTAGTTTTGGTTCATATGGTGCAAATAAACGAGGGGAGAATGACAAAGGTGATCGAAATTTTGAAACTTACAGAGGTGACAAAAGTTTTAGATGCCATGAGTGTGAAGGTTTTGGGCACTATCAAGCAAAATGCCATACTTTTGTCAAAAGAAAGAATAAAAGTCTAATTGTTACATTGTTAGATGAATAGTCATATTCTGATAATGATAAAGAAGATTATGGTAGAGCTCTTATTAGCTTTGCAATTAAGGATGATCAAGGGTCCATTAAAAGTATTTGTTCTTAGAAGTCTGTTACAAATTGTACTGAAGATACTGATGGTTTTGAGTCAGTTAGACCGAGTTATGCAGACATGTTCTTGAAGTGGTTAGAACATCAAGATGTCTTGAAACAACAAAAAGAGAGGATTCAAGTGCTGATGGATGACAATCATCATCTATTGTCCATGATATCCACTTTTAAAATGGAGTTGAAGGATGTTCGGTGTGAGTTTGAGTCGCTTTCAAAATCTATCAAAATGCTCACCTTTGGGATTATAGTATGGACAATATTTTGAATGATGGAAAGTCTAGAAGTGATTAGAAAGGGTTGGGCTTTTTAGGACAATTTTTAGGTTTTGGAAGATCCTTTATTGTGTTTGTTCGTGCTTCAGGCAGTAAAGATAAAAATGAAGAAAAAGCTCCGCTCTTAATAGTTAATATCTCCTTTTAAAAGGTTATTTACAGGCTTTAAAAACAACGAACATGTCATTTTTGTGGTAGACCTAGTCATATACGACCTTTTTGGTTTCGATTGCATGGATATCCTTATCACTTAAATAAAAGTTATCATGAAAATATCAACAAGAGTAGTTTCTCTCTTATGTATCTAAGACTGTATGGAGAGTGAAGAGAAGGGAACTTTTGACAGCTGTAATGTGACATTTACTTCTGTTCATGCTTCCAGCAGGGAAGACTGGTATTTTGACAGAGGTGTTCTAGACACATGACTGGGAACTCAACGTTTTTTCTGAATTCAAGGAATGTTCTATTGGCCATGTTACTTTTGATGATGGAGTTAAAGAGAATGTTCTTGGAAAAGGGAACATCTGAAAATCAGGCCTACTTGATAAAGCTTGTATAAGGGTTATCAGCTAACTTAATTAGCGTCAGTCAACTGTGTGATCAAGGTTTTTTTGTCAGCTTCTCTAAATTTAGATGTGGAGTTATAGATAAAGACAAGAATACTATTATAAGAGGAACTCAATTGTTCGACAATTATTATGACTGGGATTTTGACTCAAAAAGTTCTATGTGCAATTTGTCTAAATCTGATGAAGTTGAGCTGTGGCACAAATGTCTCGGGCACATAAGTCTTCCTTTCATATGCAAGACTATTGGTGTTGAGGCTGTTCTGGGAATTCTTCTATTGAAGATTGAATCCAATAATTTTTGTGTTGAATGTCCAGCAGGGAAGCAAATTAAGGCATCTCACAAGTCAGTGGGTAGTATACTACGAACCGTGTGCTTAAGGTTCTTCACATGGACCTGTTGGGTCCTATGTGGGTAGAAAGTCTTAGTGAAAAAAAAGGTATGCTTTCGTTTGTGTTGACAATTTTTCTAGGTATTCTTGGGTTAAATATATTAGAGAGAATTCAGACACCTTTAAAGTTTGTCATGCTTTTATGTTTTCAACTTCAAAAGGAGCAAGACAAAGCAATTGTTCAAATTTGTAGTGACCAAGAAAGAGAATTTGAAAATATTGGCTTTGATTATTTCTGTCTCAATGAAGTAATTCTTCATGAATTCTTGGTTCATTTGACCCCCAAGGGAATAGGGTTATTATGCATAAAAATAGAACATTGCAAAAAATGCCTCGTGTGATGCTTCATGCCAAGTCTCTTCCTTTATACTTTTGAGTAAAAGCCTTTAATACTTCCTGCCACATTCACAATCGAATTTCACTTTGTATAGGTAATTTGCTCACATGGTATCAATTATGGATAGAATGAAAGTTAAATGTAAAGTACTTCCTTGTCTTTGGCAATACTTGTTATATCTTGCGAGGCAAAGAGTTTTTGTAAACCCTAGCTCTTGAACTCCCTAAAAATGCTAGGTGTTAAGTGTTGTGATGAAATTAAGTTATTTGTTGTTGTTGTTAGGTGGTCAAGAGAAGAGATTGTGGTTAATTGTAGAAATTGTTAGTTAGAAGCAAAAAGGGGAAGACCTAGGTGTTTTGGTGTTGGCTTAGGCGAGATGGAGGGCCAATAACCTCTAAGGAAGTTATTTTGTGCGTTTAAACAAGAAAGGCAGTAGCTAGGTGAGGGAGCTTGTTAGAGGTGTCTTGGCGCTTTGGCTAAGCGTTTGAAGAAGATATGAGGTTGATTTATGCTCTACGAGCAAACAAGCTTAGGCGAGACGAGGTTTGTGGCCAAGGTAATTAGAGGTTAATTTGGCAAAGAGACACTACTTTTGGCAAGGAGTTTTGGAGGTTAAGTGTTTGAGGTTGGTCTTAGGCGTTTTGGGTAGTCAGTGTAATGGTTTCCAAGTGTCTTTAGCATGCAAAGCGATGGTTCATGCAAGTAGGAGGTGATTAAGCCCACTTTCTCGACAACTTTATACATAGGCTCACTTTAAAATTTAATTTCTCTCAATTATCTTATGCCATTTGAGTGATTTAAGTTGGAGGAGCTTTTTCTATGAGTATATTTTTTAATGTGGGGCTGCCGTTTGAAAAAGATTAAGGAAAGGTTGAGTTTGATGATGAAGAACACATGAATGTCAAATTTTGAAAGATTCTACACAGTGTTAGTTTTCTAGAAATCACAGAACTCAATACTTTGAATTTAAAGCTGATATTTTGAGGTAAGATAGCTAACTCATGTCTAAGAAAGTGTCAAGAAGGAAGTTTTATAATTTGAGTTCTGGATAAATAAATATGAATTTTTGAAGTTGATAGTAATTTTCTAAAAAAATTTAGTGTTCTGGCTTGTTCTTGAGGTTGGTTGAGCATCAGAGCGGCAAGGGGCACGCGTTAGGCTATGTGTTGTGAAAAGGATTGTATGCACGCACGCGTTGTGTGGTCAGGTGATGAGCATTGCACGACCCCACATCACATTATGAGGCTAGACGTGCATGACAAGCGGCTAGACACCCTAATAGTCTAGACATGCGTATATGCCTACTGCTGATTCCTTGCAGCCAACAGTGTAATGACACCCAATTTTGGATAGTTTTAATGTTTTTGGAATTTTTGGAATTTTTCTTTGAGTAATTTTTGACCCTGAAAGGTTGATTTAGACTTGAATCCTCAATTTTTAGAACAAGATAGTATTGGATAAATCTATAGACCCGAAGGCTAATCGCTTACTACATTTTGAAAATGGTTTCTAAATTATTGAAATTCATTGTTAATATATATTCTTCCAAAAGTAAATGTTTAAATGTATAAGCTTGAGAAAGTTATCTGATTTCAAGACATAAGTTTAGAAATGCTTTTAGTATGCCAAAGGTATTAAAATGTAAAGATTTATATATGAAAGCATGGCAAGCAAAGTGATTTGAATATGAATATTTAAACATGGTTTGTAAATCAATGATACGAGATTTATGAAGTATGATATTTGAAATGTTTAAGTCTATACCAAGCTTATTATGAGATACATATAGCAACCCTATGGGGGTATTATAATTTATGTGCACATAGGTCCTATGGTGAGGGTATTCAATAGATACCTAGTTTTCTACCATTTGTGACTAGGTTTGAGATGAGGGTATCTTCAGATGCCTAACTTTCCCATCTACTCGCTATCTACAAGATAGAGCACTATTGATGTCTAGGTTATTCGTCCTGTAAGTATCGTATCACGAGATAGGGCTTCCATGCCTAGTTTCTCTATCTCGAATGTATATAAACGTTTATGGTATAGCAAGACAGTGAAAGAGATTTAAAGTTTTATATTTCAGAAAGATGTTTTATATGATCTTGCATCTCTTTAAAGTTTATATAACTATTTTACTCAAGCATACGTCTAAAGCATGTTTAATGAAAGTTAGTCACTCACTGGACTATCAAGCTCATGCTTTCCCTTGTTTTCAAACTTTTCAGGTAGAGATTGTGGAACTGGTACCTGACTCCATTGTCGATTTGCTAGTGGCATTATTTTGAGTCCCTTTCAGTATGTGTTGTTGTGAGTTAGTCTTTTGGGTTGTATATAATCTTGGAGTTTTGATTTTGGCTCTTCCGAGTCTGTTAGGTTTAACTTTGATGTTGGTTATTTGTATTTATGTCTATATCAGATTTGTGTGTCTAGTATTATGTAATAAAGAAGTTCACCTTAGTAATGTTATGTAGTTTGGTGACTGTTGTCATTTATGTCTCTGCTGTGTTATCCATTTTAAGTAGAAGTAAGTTCGGGATCGATAGTTGTTGCTGAGGATAGTTGCGATATTTGTTGGCTAGTTGCATCATATCTTGGGTTAAGAATAGGTGGCCTGGGAGGGGGTGACAGTTTCATCGTAAAAGGGACTCTAAATCTAATGAAGGGATTTTTCTGGGATACTCTACAAATAGCAGATCAGGGTGTTCAATAAGAGAACCAGAACTTTTATGGAGTCTATCAATGAGTGATTAACAATTCTGAAGAAAAACTGTTAAAGCATGAAGATGATAATGATGATCAAGCCCTTTTTCCTATTATTTCTTCTTCTAACGGTGAATGTAATTCAGATAATTCTACTCTGATCAATAGCAGGAGGTCTAACTCTATAATGTCCTCACCTGTTAATGAGTCGAGTTGTGACCTGTAACTGATTTGCCAGTTAATGACTCAAGAATGACTCAAGAAACATTACGTCATGCCTCACCCTGCAATGAGTCCTTACCCTTGTGTTGCGGCACGCGAACGCAACTTGGGCAATCCTGATGCTTCTATGCAAAATGCCAGAATGCTCATCCTTAAACTTAAACTCTTAGTCTTAATGGTGAGCTTGATCTTTAAACTTAACTACTAGGTGATATACATCACAACGCAGGTTAAAATAAATAATCTTCTTTTATTAATTTAACATGCGTTTCAATACATAATACATTTTTCTTTGAGTACAAAGAAATATAAGATAAGGCTTCTAATGCCTAGTGTAGCTTCTTCAGATTCACCCTTAAAATGCCTTAGCACGTAGCATGCTTGCCTTACCCTTCTTAACTTGCTCGATGCCTTGATACCTAGAGGAGAAAAACTTAAAACATAAGTCAAATACTTGGTGATTGAGGTTTTAGAAATCCTTTAGGTCATACAAGGTGTAAACACATTTGCATAAATAGGCTTCTAGTGTTTTATTCAAACATAAAACACAAATTACCTTCCTCTTATTCTTTTTACCAAGAATATGAACCATTCTCACACATAGACTACTGTGATGACCATATCATTATCAGTATCCCCTAGAGAATTTCCTTATTCATTTTTCGTTGCTCAGTCTATTAACTGAATACGCTCCTTTCAATGTTATAGCCAGCTTCTCACCACCATGTTGTCCTTTCACCCAATGGTTGCCTTGATTTCTTATGTGCACATAATAGCGAGCTTATGATAAGAATAAAGCTAATGGTCTACTTGCATACACACAATCATCACATAGAAACTATAGCTTAGAAACTTTCTTTTAGAAAATCACTCATAAAACACTAAATTCCTTCCTTTGAATGTCTACTCCAAGTCTTCTTCTTCTCGCCTAATGTCTTCCTAAACAAGATAACACTTAAATAATTTTAGATTATCTTCCTTTTTTTCAAACTCTAAATTCCCATTTACTAATCCTAAGTTAGATTAGTCACTCCTTAAGCTCTTCTTTACTTGCCAGCTCCTACTTAGGGCTTTATATGTGTAGGTTTATTAGCTTTCATAATCATGCTCATCTTAATCTTGACACGTCATCAACTGTCCAATCAAGATTAGGAATTTTTTCCAATTTTCCTAACTCGCAATGCCTACTATTCTCGCATTACAATACAAAAACGCCTACTTGCTCTTAAAAGCAACTTTCTTCATCACGTCGCCTAGCTTCAATGTAAACCATCAAAATGACTACTTAAATAATAACCCTTCTATTCAGAACTGGGGTCTTACGCATTAATACAGCTATTACATCAAAAATCAAAGAAAATGTTCAATCTACTAATGTTATCAAGAATCACCCTCCCAAGAGTATTATAGGAGAGATAGAAAGTTGGATCACGACTAGTAAAAAGGAATGTCATGGTTATGTCAAAATGATTGCTAATGTTTGTTACACTTCGCCTATTGAACTAACCAATGTTAATGAAACTCTTAAGGATGATCAATGGATAGTTTCTATGCAAGAGAAGTTACTTTAGTTTGAATGAAATAAGGTCTGAGAGTAAATTCTCAAATCGGCATATGCTAATATAATTGGAACCAAGTGGGTTTTTAAAAATAAAATCGATGAACAGGGATTAGTGACAAGAAATAAGGCTTATCTTGTTGTGTAGAGATACCCTAAAATTAAAGGTGTTGATTTTGGTTAAACATGTAGTCTTGCAGCACGTATTGAGGCCATACGGTTGCTGCTTGGTTTAGCTTACATTTGCAAAGTAAAGCTTTACTAGATGGATGTCAAAAGTGCCTTTTAAAATGAGTTCCTCAATGAAAAGATCTATGGTGCTTAATACTCTTAGTTGTTAGAAGAATTGGTTATTTCAATTATTTGTTTATACATTCTTCGCAGATTGAACACGAGATTCAGTATGCAAATTGGTTTCATGCCTCTTATTTTACTTCGTTGATTCATCATTTAAGGATCTATTTCTGTAACTTGCAATGCAAGTAGACTAAGTTATGTGATAAAAAGTGATAACTTTGTCTTAAGCTGAGGATCATGCTATAAAAGGTACACTTCCTCACCATGCGTTGATACTTCTAATTCTGCATTTAGTACCAGTTTTTCTCACGCTTGCCTAAGTGTAAGCGAAGCGAGAGGTTTCCTGGATAAGCCAGGGTGAACACATAGAATTTCTATCAAATGAAGTTATAAAGCATGCTTCTAATTTCATACGGTATAAATTCTATACAATATAAAAGTAAAATTATACTGATCTAAATATTTACACTAAGGGTTCTGTAGAAAAGGGGAATAAAATGAAATGATTATGAAATGTGAACTAACTTGCATTAAGAAAGATGAAGGAAAGTCTCTTCATGGTAGGTGATTTAATCCATGCGAGATGTCCTTGATGAGATATAGATAATTTAACCATCTTATATTAAGGCGAGCAACCTCTCGGCGCTTAAATACCACACTTGTTCTTCTTTTGAGATACAAATGGTAAAGATAGATCAAACAATATATATTTTTGTTTTCTTACTTATAAGAATCACATTGTCTCTTTATTTAAAGCGTGCAATCTCTCGACACCTAAACACCATACTTGTTCTCATTTCGAGACATAAATGGTTGGAGGCAAAACACTAGAACGAAGTTTGTTTCCAAATTTCCTTCTGCTCGTATTTTGCAAGGTTTTTGCTACTTACTCTCTCGAGCATTTGATGATGAGTACTGTTAAGGCAATTGAGTTAAACTCGGGCTAAACACGACAAGTCTTATAATTAAAAAAATCCTTATCGAACACTTAATACACACATAAACTACTTAAAACACTTCAACAAGATGAATAGAAAAGAAATGAAAGAGGGATAGTGGATAAAATATGCATTGTATTGATAATGTAGACCTCTTGGCCATGAGAATAATACAATAAAACAATACAATCTAAACAACAAAAATGAAAGTAAAGAAATGTGTCAAGGTGTAGAATGCATTGTCATGTAGTCCTTGGCTCTTTTACAAGTTAGAGGTGTTGGGATTTATGTCCTAAAACTTGTAGATTGTAAATATAATCCATTGGTTGTTATTAATAAAGTGTTATTATTGTAATAATTGTTATTGATTATAATATTAGTTTTTTCTTAATAACCCCAATCCAATAAACTAACATTCTAAGCTATTTAATGAGTCTTGAATAGTATATAGAGACATACAAGGATCAATATTCGAGATCAGCTTAAAGAGTCTATAGTATAGGGATAAGGCTGGGTACCTTATCCTAGTAACACTATGAATACAGCTCACTTTGTATTTGATACAAACGCAATGATCCAATGCATTCGTGTAGGTTACATGCAAGTGAGGATATCTTATGCAATGAGTTTGCATATGACTGGACACTCGTGAAGGACTAACTTACTATTATTGGTCTATATCCATGGACACAAAAATTTATCTACAGTGAGAAGAGTTCATTTATGAGTCTTTAGTATAGTGTACACACAGTTAACGAATATTGATTAATGTGGTTAATGAGTTTAGCGAATTAATTTCATATCGTTTTAGCTTCTGATCTATAGGTCCATTAGGTCCCCTTCCTAGCTTATAAAAGGTAATGAGATTTATTCATATTGGTTGTAATTTGAAGTGTCCAAATTTACTTTGGGAATTAGTTTAATGTATGATGATACATTATAATATAAAGCTTATCAAACTTTATTATATAAATTTAATTTTGGATATAATTCAAAATTAATTTATGAGAGATAAAATATTTGAATGAGTTCAAATATTAATTTAATTTGAATTGGATTCATATTAAAATTATTGGTTATGAGAGAAACTTATATTTGAATATGATTCAAATTTAATTTAAGTTTAATGTAAGATATTTAATTTAGCTATTAATTAGTTGGAGAATTAATTAATAATTTAGTTTTATTTAATTAAATTTGATTCAATTAAATCTATAAGATATTGCAGAGATATTTATTCAAATAATATTTGAATGAAATATTAATAAAATATGATTTAATTAATTATATTAATATAAATGTATAAGATATAAAAAGATATTGATTCAAATAAAATTTGAATGAAATATTAATTAAATATGATTTAATTAATTATATTAATATAAATATATAAGATATTGGGGAGATATTGATTCAAATAAGATTAGAATGAAAAATTAATTAAATATGATTTAGTTAATTATTAACTAATTGATTAATTGATTATTAATTAGTAGATTTAATAATAGAATCTCATAATTCTCTCCTACTCCTTTTCCTACTCAAAGAAGGAAAAAGAGTTATAAATATATAGAAGAAAACAGTTTTCTTTAATGAATTTATTAAGAAAAGAAAGCCAAGGCTTTTGTTCTGCAAATAAGAAAATAGTTTCTCTCAATTGCCAACTTTTTCACATCCCATTTTGGTTTCAACAAACCAATCTCATCCTAGAGTATAGGAAGGTCTTTGACAGGTGGTGTCCCCAATTCGATGGTGTCCTCAATTTGGTGGTATTTTGATTCAGAGACGTCAATGAAAGTAAGTTCTCTGTATTTTCTAATTTAAAAGCATGCTTAGTTTTCTTATTTAGAATTTTGATTTTAAAATTTTGCCAATGTACTAGTATTTAAAAATTTTCAAATTAATTCAAGGAATGGTTCTGTAAAATCTTCTGCTGCCATAGGACTTTTATCCGTTCAAAAGAAATAGTGGGTGAGCTTCTCTCTCTTTAATCTCTCTCTAAGCTCTCATTCAGAAGTTGATCGAAGAAGAGGTGGAAGAAGAACTAGTACTATAGATGCTAAAGGACTCTAAAACTCATCCTTTCACCGGCCATCTTAAGGGATGGCCTCCTCAGATACTTGTTCATGGTGGAGTTGGAGTCTTTTATAGACCTACTAAGGTGGGAAATTAATTACGCAGTACTATACATCTGTTCTTGCTATGTTGGACATCCATCTTTGCCTACTAATGTCAGTGCAAAAAAGAGTCGTTTCTTGTCTCATTAGCTTCAACTACCACTCTTGTCTTTTAGTGAATCATCTCGCTTGATGTGTTGGCATCTCGCCTTGCGATGTGCTTCTCCAGGTTTTTAACTTATTGCTAAGTTCTTTAACACGATTCTTCTTGCGATTCACTTTTCATTTTTCGCATCTTACATGTAAAAACACTTAAAAGCATAGTTAATCATGTGTAATGACTTATGTAAGGTGCATTATTTTACATTATAATTTTACACTAAGAGCTACGAGATTTGGTTCTTTATCTTACGTTTTGCCTCTATTATTTTACCTAAAAGGCCACAATAACTTGGAAGCTCATCGAGCTTAGTATGAGAATTTAGCTGAGTTTCTTTCTCATCAAGGCCATTGTTGCGGGGGAGCTGATAAGATAATGTTCATAAAAAATTCGGGACAAGATTTTATGGTTGGTCAATTATATGTGGATGACATTATATTCAATAGATCACATCAAGCTCTTATGAATAGATTTATTGATCATATGCAATTCGAATTTGAGATGACCATGGTTGGTGAGCTTGCATTCTTTTTGGGTTTTCAAGCTCGACAGTGTTACAATGGAATTTTTCTATCTCACAACAAATACGCTAAAAATATGGTCAAGGAGTTTGGTCTGGATAAGTCTAAGCCTAAGCGCACCCCTGTTACTTCTCATGCCAAAACCTCCAAAGATGACTCAGTGGAGAAAGTTGATGAAAGCATGTATCGAAGCAAAGTTGAAAGTCTTTTGTACTTAACCACTTATCAGCCAGACATTGATTTTGTTGTTGGTGTTTGTGCTTGATATCAGTCTGATCCACAAGCCATTCATCTTCACTATGCTAAAAGAATCTTAAAATAAATTCTTGGTACTGTGGAACAGTGTTCCATACCCCTGTCCTCCATTTAAGTTACATTCTTTATTTTGTGTGTTGCACACATTGTATATTGATAGCGTGTATAAATATATGTTATGATAGCTCATTTATTAGAATAATGAGGTCAAAACGTATAAGAAGATGACCAGAATGCATAACTTGTGTTGTAAACGCATAAGTATTTGAAAATACACTTTACATAAGTATTATGTATGCTTTACGCAATTTAATGTCGAAACAAAGGATAATAAAGAAAGAAAGGAAGTAGTGAACCATAGGACACATCTCACGAAAGGACTATAACCAAAAACTCATCTGGCGATTAACGTCTCTAGGCGAGGAACAAAGTTATCACGTGTAGAAGGGTCACTAGAAGACAAGAATGGTAGTTGAAGATGATGTGACATGTGATAGAAACTTTTTGGGTGGACGACGCTGACACGTTCAGAAGATAGAAGTTTCCCTCCCAGATGTTGCCTATATAAAGCCATCTCCGTCAACCTACAAAACAAACGCTTGAATGGGTGCAAGAGGTACGAATGGTCTAAAGATCCTAGAGAGAGAGACGAAAAGGAATAAACCTTTCCTCCATCTGTAAATGTTTCTTCTTCTTCTCCGATCAGTTGTAAAAGCGAAAGCTTAACCACTAAGAAGGGAAGAATCCATACTTCCATTTCCCCTTAACTTGTAATACTTTTCCACTTTCTTCTCTTTCCATTTTTGCACCTCTTTGTAATATTTTGTTCATATTGTACAATGGCTTAAGGCTACATTCTATACATATATTACATTTTTATACATTTTCAATCCATCATTTCTTTAATTTTCATTTGTCAAAATGTTATTAGTAGTTTAAGTTAGTGATAGATTTTGATAAGAAGTACAACTTATAACCCTTATCGCATTAGTTGAACTATATTCATCGCTTGCCTAGTGTCAATCACCAACTATCCAAGAGGGCAAGTAGCAAGGATAGGGCTAATGCGCATAAGGAGGAGTTTGGCAACAAACTCCACCTTAGCAAGATAACTTTCGACATTTGCATCCTGAAAGGCAAACAAGTGTGGGTATTAGGTGCCGAGAGATTGTTGTTCTTAATCATAAAGTTCTATAAAACGTTATAAGTGAATACTCCTAGATCTAGCTTGCCTAATCAGATTTAGTCATGTAGATCCTGAAAGGAGACTATGTATGGTGTTCAATGACTTTGAGAGAAACACACCTTATTAAGGGTAAAAGCCCTAAGGCAGCGAAAGATTTTACAAGACTATTCCTCAAATTAATTTGGGAATCTTAAAAAACCAGTACATTGACAAACTTTTAGAATCAAAATTCTAAATATAAATCTAAGCATGCTTTTAAATTAAAAGATACATAGAACTTACTTTCGATGACGTCTAAGAATCTACAAATCACCGAATTGGGGACACTATCCATCGGAGACCTTCCTATCCTCTGGGATGAGATTGGTTTGTGGGAACCAAGTGGGATGAGAAAATGTTTAGAGGTAGTTGACATAAATTCTTTTCCTTTTGCAGAGAGAAAAAGTCTTGACCTTTTTCTGGATGATTTTTTTTGTTCAAGAAAACTGTTTTCTTCAAGATATTTATAACCCTCTTTCCTTCTTGGAATAGGAATAGGAGTATGAGAGAATCGTGAGATTCTTTTGTCAAATTTAATAATTAATTAACAATTAATTAATTATTTAATAATTAATTGAATCATATTTAATTAATATTTCATTCAAATCTTATTTGAATGAATATCTTTCCAATATCTTATAGATTTATATTAATATAATTAATTAAATCATATTTAAATAATATTTTATTCAAATATTATTTGAATGAATATCTTTTTAATATCTTATATATTTATATTAATACAATTAATTAAATTATATTTAATTAATATTTCATTCAAATCTTATTTGGATGAATATCTCTACAATACCTTATAGATTTAATTAAATAAAACTGAACTATTAATTAATTCTTCAATTAATTAATAGCTAAATTAAACATCTTATATTTAACTTATATTATATTAGAATCATATTCAAATATAAGTTTCTCTCATAACCAATCATTTTAATATGAATCCAATTCACATTAAATTAATATTTGAACTCATTCAAATATTTTATCTCTCATAAATTAATTTTGAATCACATCCAAAATTAAATTTATATAATAAAGTTTCACAAATTTTATATTATAATCTATCACTATACATTAAACTAATTCCTAAAGTAATTTTGAACATTTCAAATTACAACCAATATAAATAAATCTTATTACCCTTTACGAGCTAGAAAGGGACCTAATGGACTTACAGAGCAAAAACTATAACCACATTAATCAATATTCGTTAACTGTGTGTACACTTCACTGAAGACTCACAGCTGAACTCTTCTCAATGTAGATATATTTCTGTGTTCATGGATATAGACCAATAACAGTAAGTTAGTCTTCATGAGTGTTCGTAACACTAGCTGGTTCAATTTACCATTTTACCCTTGGGTTACCTCTAATCCTTAAATATCAGTGCTTCTCCAATGAACAACCTGTTTATGGTCCTACCAATAAAAAGAAACTCATTTCGTGCCATAGAGAGGGTAGGACCCTTTGTTCAAGACCTGGAGATACCATTTAAGGGAACACTCATCTACTTACCATAAAGTAGGAAAGGAGTGAATTCCATCTTGTGTAATTATGTTCCTGCTCCCCACTCGGTCTTGTTCCCAAAATGATAAGCTTATTGAGCAGGTGATCTGGCCACTCTCACCCGTACAAATTAAAGGACAATCCCTCACGAACAGGAGTTCATAACATACCCAGGATTAAGACTGTTACCTAGGTCATCCTAGTGAAATACGAACCTAGCTAGTTAACGGAGTTACATCTAGTGGTTACTATTTTACGTTCCGAACTTATGTAAACTCATTGCATAGGATACCATCACTCACATGTCAACTACATAAACACGTTGGATCATTGCGTTTGTATCAAATACAAAGTGAGCCGTATCCATAGTGTTACTAGGATAAGCTACCCAACCTTATCCCTATACTATAGACCCTTTAAGCTGATCTAGAACATTGATCGCTGTATGTCTCTACATACTGTTCAAGACTCATTAAACAACTTAGGATGTTCGTTTATTGGATTTAAGTTATTATGAAAAAACTAATATTATAATCAATAACAATATTACAATAATAACACTTTATTAATAACGGTTAATGAATTATATTTACAATCTACTAGTTTTAGGACATAAATCCCAACACCTTAATCATAAGTTGATTGAGTAAGTTAAATCAAATCAAGACTCTCGTATTGCTGAATCACCTAATGGCACGTAGACCCCTATTCACTCTTTCTCACATACAAGTTAGTTCTCATACAACTCCATTTCACATTTAATTACTCCCCTTTACAGATTCTCTAGGTGTACATAAGTAGTTTTAATCCTAGTTTTAATTCTTTTATCTTTTTTGTAATTAATTCTCATATTACCGAACTAATGAGTAATTCGCTAAAACTAATGTCTATCAACAATTTCTCATGTTCGATCATGGATCATCCAGGTAAACTAATTATTTTTCTTGCACTTAGGCAAGCAGTAGGAAGACTTATACTCAACGAGAACTTAAGTATTATGCGATGAAGTACATAGTGAGTATTTCGCATGCTATGATCATGACCTATGACTTTTCTCCTACACAAGAAACATGCGATACAAAGAGTTACAATGAGTGAATTATGCGTAATATCCTTGCATCTGTGATGTATCGCAGTTGAATTAAACCTAATCGAAACCATTAAGTCCAAGCACAAGATCAACAACCATATAATGGCCTACGACCTACATTCTTTATATTTCTTCGAACATACATAACGTCTCAATCTAGCCTCTCACTATACTTTCTATCTGTTAATGTATTCATTGTAGCTTAGGTAGATGATAAGTTCTTGATAAGAAGAATTGCTCATAAACTATATCGCGTTAGTTGAGCTAATTGCATCACCGGACCAACGTTAGTTGTCAACTACTCGAAAGAGAAAGTAGCTATAACCTAATCAACGCGAGCGAGGAAGATTTTCATCTCTTCTCGCGAGGTCTTTTCTAACATTTGCATCCCAAAAGGAGGCAAGTGTGGATAGTGGTATTGAGAGGTAGCATTTCTTAATCATGGAAGTTTATATGGGTTATAAGTAAATCCTTGTAGATATAATTCACAAATTCGTACTTAGTCATATGGATTTCCAAAAGCGACCATGTGTGGCATATAATAACTTCGAGAGAAGCAAGCTTTAATCATAAAGATGGTTTAGTGAGTTATGTCGCATTAAGCTTATCACATTATTTAGTTGTACATTTTCTTTTATTCCTAATCATAAAAATGCAAATCAATTTTACTAGGATGGTTTAGTGAGTTATCACATTATTTAGTTGTACACAATGCAATTCTTTCTTCTTCTTGTTACATTTTCTTTTATTCCTAATCATAAAAATGATCAATGAAGTTTAGGAACAAGGCGGGTAGGAAAGGTATGCAGTATAGAAGCGACGATATCACAATTCTTCCTTACCAAGGAACCTAAACGCATGGATGCATCTGTAACATATAACTCTTCCAAATTTTTTTGAATTGCATCCTTATATTAGTGTACATATTTACTTATACTCTTATACCTCTGTAAGTATTATTATATGTGAAAATCAATTTTGTATTCATTTTTTGTAAATCCTTTAATCTCATAGGGGGTTTACACGGTATGCTGCAAAACTATAGGTCCATTGGATAGGATACATGCGATGAAGTTAGTTTATGATAAAGCACAAGTCAAACACATTAGAAAAACTGATCGTTTTGTACGATTTATCCAGGTTAAATTTTATTGGAAAGAGTTAGGATTCTTAGAAAGTATGAATCGTCTAGTCAACTTAGAGCCTTAAACTTTCAAGAAGAAATGAATGCATCGAACCTTGAGCTAAGAGTAATCTGTCCGGATTATCACGCCACACCTAATTTGACAAGACCTTAACCTCCCAATAACCACATTTTTTAACCATAGTTAAGAGTGTCTATTTAAACTTTTCAAAACTCTAAGTTTTGTCATTTAGCCAAACACAACAAGTCATGAATCCACAAATTTTTATAACCTTCAAAGTACTTTCATTCTAAAAACACTTATTCAAGTTCTTCATGATATTCTTGTTATCTTTCACCAAGAAATGCTTTCCTTAAAAAATCCCTCATAAGGCCACCATATTCTGAGTATTAAGTGCTCCACCTTCTTGACTCATGATGCGATAAGTTTACAAGGGACAAAGGAAGCGAGAAAGGATGGAGGAGGCCGAGGTAGAAAACATGGGTATAAAAGAAAATGTAAGGAAAGAAGCAAAAGAAAGTGAAAAAATAGTTAGGAATAAAAGAAAATATAACAAGAAGAAGAAAGAAAAGGCAAAACAACCAGGCGAGGAAGGAGGACCTTGAGCTTCCAATAGAAAGCACTTCCTCACCTGATGCTAACTTTATAGGATTAGCAACAAGGACCCCAACAAGATCAGCAAAAGAAATTTGGGTCATTGGAAGAAGAAGTAAATAAATAGAGAGGGAGACAAAAGTGGAGGAGGAAGCAGTCAAAGAGTTTAAGAAAGAAATCAGCAGAAAAACTTTCTCGAAGGAGAAAGTGCCTAATCGCATAAAGGAAGGAGGACAAATATATTCAAAGAAGCTCTTGCAAGCACAAGGAGATGAAAGGCGAAAAGGACAGTCGGGACCTCTCCACCATCCATACGACGTGCAATAAAAATTCATGATGAGGGTACATACAAGAAGAGGAGGAAGTTTGAGGATCGAAAAGAAGACAACCCCTTAAGGCTGAGAAATTGAATGACATCTTGTCGCATACCCACTGCCTTGACCTCTACGTCATATGAAAGGCCCTCCAAGGACAAACCACTCAACTTGTAGCTTTAAATCGCCAACACCCTACCTACCTATAACTCTTCCAAGCAATCCTTATTCGTCTACTTCAAACCTTAGCAAATCTGCTGAAGCAACATGACCCGGTACCAAAAGTGAGGATAACTCCACTAGAACCATGTTGGAATTTATGTCCTAAAACTTATAGTTTGTATTCAAAATTCTATTAAATAAAATTGTCCTATTGATACTATAATCTGAAAGTCAATAAGCTAATGTTCTGAGGTTATTATATAGACTTGAACTTTATGTATAGACATAAAAGTGGATCAAGTTTGAGTCATAGCCTAAATGGTCTATAGTATATTGTTGGGACAAATATTGACCCATTTAAATATAGCCTATTCTCAATCCTTATCATGCATATTTTCACTATTTTTATATTTTTATACATAATATAAAAGTAGACTTCAATACGAACCCAACGACACGAAAATCACTTAAATCGGAGTTCAAACGAAAGAGAACGCGCAAATTAAACATAAGGAGCATTTTGGTAAATATCGAAGAAGATTGACACGTGTCAACCCCTCAGTCGCACACGTCCAACCTCAAAGTCATGGGTTTGAACCTCAACAAATGCAAATTAAAATTGAAGCCTTCACGCACGTGAGTTCGAATCTCCCTTCACGCAAAACATTTACCACATATTTTCTCCTCAATTCGTGTCTTCAACGATCGACGGTTCTCCCCGTGCCATGTGGCACGATCCCAACGCACGTGCTCCTTAGCCACGCGAGTTTAAATCCCAACCGGCGCAATTGATTTCTTTTCTAATTTTCTCAGTGGCATTTTCGTAATTAACACTTAAACTTACAAAATTACTCTAATTTTCATCTTTTCTTTTTGGATATGGGCTTAGAAATATAGTTAGGGCCCATTTCCTCCATTTGTCCCTATAAATACCCCAATTAACCCCTAAATTCATATTGAATTTCAATCCAATTCACTATTCCCTCCAAAATTACTCCCAATTTCTCCCAAATTCCAATTTCTCTACCATCGCTCTATAATTTTTTTATCTTCAACAATTTTTCCAGAATTATTGAAGATGGAAGGCTAATCTCTTGAGGTAATTTGGGCTTAGGT
>JBBPDI010000015.1:11777867-11796314 GCA_037974545.1 Cucumis variabilis | reverse complement strand
CTCTCCCTTAATTTCTTCAAGGTAACAACTTAGCTTACCAAGGTATTGGCGAACCAAACTCCAAAAATTCACTAATTGGTTGTGAACTTAAGTGACCCAACGTTACCCTCAACACCTTAAAGATTCAAATAACAAATTAATCAACTTATTCAAATCATAACGTTTAAACAATTTTGAAACAATTACAATGCGACCTCAATTTCATCAATAAAACTCCAACAATTCACAGTAACGATAAAGACGGCAGTGATCGAACCTAAACGAGGAAGAGTGAATAAAATGGAACTGGCAGTTGGCTTGGGTAAGTGGTTCAACGCACGCAGCTCACCACGGTTTGCATGGAGACCAAACGGTACAGTCTGCCGGAAGGCTCTATCGAAATGGGGGTGCGGTGAAAGACACACGGCGGTGCTCTATCGAACGGAAACTTACAATCGATTGGGTCGCGACGACACTGTGCTGCGAAGCCGAGCGACACCAAGCTTCAGACGGAGCGGCTACATGGAAGCGGCGGATGGCATGACTGAGAACTTTACCGTCGATCGGTAGCACTTGTAGACAAACGGAAACGGAGGGGAGATGGAATGGCGGTGGCGAACAGAAAGGAGGAGAAAAGAATTGGTTGCCCGCTAGGGTAGGAAGATGAAGAAGAAAAATGGAAGATGGGGTTCGTGCGCGAAGACGAAGAAGGGAAAGGGGAAATCCTTTTTCTCATTTTTTATTAAATGAAATAATAATAAAATAATAAAATAATAAAATAATAAAAACAATAATTAATAATAATAATGATATATTATTATTATTATTATTATTATTTCTAAATACTTCTCCCTTTCTCTTCTTTTCTTTTCCATCTATAAAAAAAGTTCTCTTCCAAGCTAAACGAAGTAAATTGTGTCCAACAAACAATTAAAGTCTAAAAAAAATAAAGTACTTCGATTAAAATCAATTACCTTAGAGCTCGGGGTGTTACAAAAAGAATTATAACTACTTAAGTTTATTAGAGATGTAAATGTGACTTAATAAAGGTGCTTGATAGAAAGAAGGAGGTGAAAATGCAACGTGAATTAACTTGTACTATGGAAAGGCTGAAGAAGGGCTAATGCTATCAGGTGAATAAGCTATACGACCTCCTTTACGTGATATAACTCACTAAACTAGCTCATGATTAAGACGTGCTCCTCTCAAAGTCATTGAACGCCACACATGGTTCCCTTTCGAAATCCTAGTGTTTAAGACTAGTTACATAAGATATATTTAGAAGTGTTTACTTATATTACTTATAGAGCTTCACGTTTAAGTACAGCAACCTCTCGGTGCCTGTTATCCATACTCGTTCACCTTTTGGAATACAAATGATTGAAGTCATCTCGCTAAGATAAGAAAACTCTTCCTTGCACATGTTAGCCACGTCTTTGCTATATACCCAATTAAAGGAATGGAATTCCCATAGAGAAAGCGTGTGAAAGTCGTGCAAATGGAATTCAATTTGAAAAACAAAAAGTGTTCAGAGAAAACAAAACTAAACATGATAAGGAGGAAGAAAAGGGAAAAAACTAACCTTTTTGTAGAATTTCTCCTAACAAATCTTTGAAACTTCGAACACCACAAAGTCTTCCTTGTTATCCTCAAGGTAAAAATCAACATGTAGTTATGGGTTTCTGTGATTTTTTTTTTTTTTGGTAAAAAGGAAAATTTTTTATATATTGAGAGAGTTAAATTCAATCAATATCAATATATACTTAACCATTTTATTAAGAGAGATGGAGGGGGAAGTTATCAAATCACTTCCTCCCTCCATCTCACGTAGAATAACTCCTTTAGGAGTTATTATATTATTTAAAATAATATAAATTTAAACCATATTATATCTCATATAATATAAACTTCATATTATATCTCATATAATATAACCAATGGTTTAGATCTCTTATATAACTTATAGTTCTAATATAAATCAAATCCATATTAATTTTACCTATAATTTATTTATGAATCATATTCATATTCATGTTCATATTATTACTTGAATCATATTTAAATATTAACTTCTTTCATAAAAACTTTATATTATAATGTATCAAATATATTATATTAATTATATTATATACAATTTATTTTCTTTAATCAATTTGAATAATTCAAATTAAACCAAAATAAATTTGATTCTCATATATCCTTATTGAGCTAACAAAGGGACCTTATGAACCTAAAGATTGAAGCTTCAATGATATGAGATTAACCAATTAAACTCTTTAATTAAATCAATCTCTATTCATTAACTATCAGTCATTCCACTAAAGACTAATAATTGCACTCTTCTTACTGTAGATATATTTCTTATGTCCATTAGATATAACCAATCAACAACGCAATGACCCTTCACAAATTGCTCATAAGTGCAGATAGGTAAAAAATGTGGCATGTCACATAGACCCAGACTCTCTAGGTGACCTTCAAAGACCTTAGTCATGAGGGGTTTGTAAATGGACCAGACTCTTTAGGTTATCTGTATGACGATCACGTCCCCTCAATGAACTATCTCTCAGATTAAGTGATACTTGTGTTTAATATGTTTTCCACGCTTATTGCTTCTAGGCTCCCTAGAATTAGCCACAACCTTACTACTATCACAGTAAAGAGTAATTGGCTTTGACATGTTTTGGAACAACTTCCACATCAATCAAGAACTTCCTAAGCCAAACAACCTCTTTGGCAACTTTACAAGCTGTGACATATTTTGCCTCCGTGGTGGAGTAAGCAGTACATCCTTGCTTGATACTTCTCCAACTACAGCTCCTCTATTAAAAGTGAATACTGAACCTTTAAATCTCTATCAGTTTGAATGTCAGAGTTAGTGTATCTTGTAAGAATCAAATCCTTAGAACCATACACAAGTATGCAATCCCTCGTTCTTCTAAGATACTTGAGGATAGTTTTACAACAGTCCAGTGAGCTAATCCTGGATTAGATTGATATCTACTGACACTCTTCACCAAATAACAGATGTTAGGTTTAGTAGATAACATCACATACATCAAACTGCCAACAACTGATGCTAGGGAATACGTCTCACTTCCTCAACCTCATGAGGTGCCTTATGACACTGTTCCTTAGACAAAGTAACTCATTGTCTGAAAGGTAGTAAGCCTCTCTTGGAGCAAGAGGTAGTGATTTTCAACAAGTGCGACATCTTTAATAATTCTGGAAAATTTGTTGAAGATCCAAAAATTACAGAATGAGGGTAAAGAATTTGGAATTTGGGAGAAATTGAGAGTGATTTTAGAGGGAATAGTGAATTTTATTGAATTCCATATGAAATTAGGAGTTATTATAGGTATTTATAGAAACAATTGGAGAATTATCGAAAATGGGTCCAAAATTATACTTTCAAGCCTATTCCCACCTAAAAATACGGAAAAATGAAGAAATTTTAGAAATTTGGCAAATTATAAATTTGCCATTGAAAATTGAAGGAAAAAAAATGCGTTGGTTAGGATTTGAACTCAGGTGGCTGAGGGGCGCGCAGGAGGAGATTGCACCACATGTCGCGTGGAGATAGGCTGAGATAGGAATACACAGACTGAAGGCTCAAATGAGATAGTTAATTTGTACGTGCGGGAGACTCAAACTCGTGATTTGAGGGACGCGTGTGTGAATAAGGCAAATAACATCATTTTTCCCTTAAGAAATCTTGATTAAAAATACGTAGGTGAGGTTCAAACTCGTGACTTCAAGGCTAGGCGTGCACGAGTAAGGGGCTGACACGTGTCAATCTTCTTCAATATTTATCAAATTCTTGACAAGTTAGGGTGCACACGGCTTCAAGAAGCACCTTGTGTTGATGCGAGGTAGGAAGACAGCTAAACAATGCACTTGAGAGAGAATTAAAAAAATTTCGATTTAATTTTCGTTTTTGAGAGAGATTCGAACTCATGACAGAGGATGCACGCACTAGTATGGGCCTAAACAACATCATCTGGCTTTAAGAAAATCTAGAAAATAAATGTAGCTTGTAAGTCTCAAACCAGAGATGTGGGAGTTAGGTGTGCACGTATAGTTGACTGACACGTGTTATAACTTATTTACCAAAATGCCCTCGATTTTTTTTGTCTGTTATCCTTCGTTTGAACTCCAATTTAGGTGATTCTTATGACGTTGGGTTTGCATCGAAGTCTTTTTCATATTTTGCATAAAAGTATCAAAATAATGAACATATTCATGATATAGATTGAGAACAAGCTATCTTTAAAAGGGTCAATATTTTCCCCAACAATGCACTATCATCAAACTAGTTAGGTTCTTCAGGGCGGACAAAAGTTGGGTCATCGTGGAGTTGAGGTTTTAATTGTGGCTTCTAATCCTTGCACTTGAATACAAAGGCTGAAAATTTCATCCTTCATTGCCACATTCTTTTGAAGCACTGCCTAGAACATTGCATTTGTGGGATCTGCAATGGCAGTGTAAAACACATCGCGAAGACCACTATCCTTGACTGCAGAGGCCTTAGTGTCCACATTTTCCCTTTGGGCCTCTTCCTCTATTTGGGTGCCTTCATCAATAGAGACTCCCTGCTTCAGGTGAACTTCATCTTCTAAGTTTGTCTTGCTAACATCCTCTTTTTCCGATATGCTCTGGAAAAGAGGTCTGTAAGAATTAGAGGCAGTTCATAGATGTTCTCAACTTGGTCAACCATCAGGTTAGTTGAAGCGGTCCTGTCAATCACATTTGTCTTAGAGATGTTCAATTCAACATGGTCAGGTTCCAAGTTGATGATAGGTGGGTGGAAAGGTATTTGGCTGGGCGACACAGATGTTCGTCGCAAAGGTGAGCCTTAAGGTGTTTGGAAGGTAGAGGAGATATAGTTGTTATTGTAGGAAGGAGTTGGTGAATGATTATATGCACGCGAGGATTAAGGGAGTTTGATTTTAGAGCTAGTAGGAAGGCAAGGGTTGCACTAACTAGGAGAAATACATGTTGATGGCAAAGGAGGGTCAATAAACTTTCCAAGGATCAGCGAGGGAGGATCTTGAATTTCCTTGCGAGGAAGGGGAGGGTTATTTTCATCATCTTCAATTGGCTAAGGGGGTGTCAAGGGGTTGTCATTGGGAAAGGATTATATCATGGACTTAAATTCAATGTTTCCGTTCGTAAAAGTTAATGTGGCAATACTTCACTAGTTAAGGTCATTATGCTTAATACACTCCTCATAACTTTCGGTATTACTTGTTTTTAACCTTAAGTAATGAGTCATGAATCATGATCATTACATTTGAACTGCTCCAATGTACTTCTTCATCGCATGGATCTTAAATCCTTGTTGGGTACAAGTTTTCCTACAGTCATCGCATAGATCTTAAATCCTTAACTTATCACAACTCTTCTCATTTAATAACACAAAGATAGATGAGACGTTAAGATATGGTGATTGAAAAGGTATAAACATGCAGTCTATGTATAAAGAATATAGACCTTTGGTTACTGTACAATATGAACCATACACACACTATAATGAAATAAAAAAATAGAAAGATTATGGAAAATGTTAATACAAGTTTAGAGATCAACAAAAAATATTCTTTTCTTTTATCACAGTTGTATAATCTCCAGGTATCTTGTTCGAGCTCTCTCTCTCTCCGTCTGTGATTTTCTCCAGCCATTTGAGTCTCTCTTTCTCTTGGGCCTATTCGAGCCCTCCCCTCTTTTTCTTGGTAGAGATGAAATGCTTGTATAGACTACTTTTTTGATGGAAAGACTCTGTTCCTTTGAGTGTGTCAGCGTTGTCATTTGCCCCTGTGAAATCACATTATTCCACTGCCATTCTTGTCTTTTTGTGAGCTTTCCTCGTGTGATGTTTAGGTTCATCGTCTGGGTTGTTAATCACCAGGCACAATCCATCGCATTGTCTTTGCGCGAGATGTCATGTACGAGTTGCTCCTTTCCGCTTTTTTCCACTTATCTTGCATTTAAACATGATAACCATGTAAAATAGGAACGACTTTTATGGAAGTCATATGTCTATGTTTTTATGTCGTTACATCATAAGTTATTCATTCTGAGCATCTCTTAGGTGTTTTAACCTCATTATTCGAACAAAAAGGACTATAATAAGGATCAAATCTGCACGTTATCAAGTTGTCATCGCGAGATGAACCGATGGCTGAATCTTCAACAAGGATCTGCCTTCTAGTTACGTTTTGTCTTTTATTTCACTGTAGATCCTGAGGAGCTAGGTCCTCTTTATTGAATTCAACCGTGTCTTTTGTGGGTCGGTCTTTCTTTTTAGCGGTGGTGGTGGCAGGAAAGATCCATCATTTTCATCCTCATCTTTGTCTCTTGGTGCCTGAGTTTTTAGGCGACATGCTTCTTCCTTATTTTAATGGAATGTTATTATGGAATTAAAGGCTGCTAGGTTGCACTTGCCTCCCACCATATTCATTTGCAAATACCTTACAAGGGTTGGCAAGTACTTCAAACATAGTTTATCCACAGTGGACGTGAAAGGTTTTACACCTTTGAGGTTTCTTCTCTAGACAAGAAGGGCCCTATTCATCATGCACCTCAGATTGAACGGTTGCTTCATCATGATGCAATATAAAACCAATGCATACTCAATGGGGACCATGATATCATGACGCATTGGGAGGATCTTCTTTTTTATGAAAAACTAGTATTTCGCCTTAGTTGTTAATTGTTGTGGAAACAATTGAAGCCTCCCAGCTGGGGTCCTCGTTCACTCCGCCCTTAGCCATGCGATTAATTTGATAATCTTCTTCACGTCACTTCACATTGGATTTTCGATAATCCTTTGACCAAGGTACGCGTTCTAGTCTTTGAGCAAATCATAGAATTCATTGATTTTGTCCATGATGAAAGAGACTCTTTTGCCTTCCACTACGGCGTATGACTTTTCTAGATGAAACTTTGCGATGAAGAACATGTCAACCAGATCCACTGTTACTTTTGTCTTGTCCACAAAAAAAAAATTCCCATTTGAATTCCTTGAGTGGTGCTTGTGATTTTTCATTTTATGCTTAGACCTTCTCAACTACTCTTTTTATAAATTAGCATTATTAGTTCAGAAAGTAGTGATAAATATTACCAAAGATTAGAAATGATGCGATAAAATTTGCATTCCTAATCATGCGTTGCCATTTGTGATAAAAATATTATCGTGAAAGTTCTCCTCTCTTTCGCCCAAGTATAAGTGATAAGAGGTTTCCTGGTGAGTCCAAGGTCAAACTCAAGGAATTTCTAGCTCCTAACTTATCCTAATGTGTGTAAAATCATGGGATAAAGATTAAACAGTAATATGTATGAACAGTATATGAGTTTTTTCAAACTATTTAGACTACGGTACTTAACGGTGCAAGGTGAATATGGAGTAATGATGTGTTTAAAGATGCTCTCATCGGAGATAGGGTGAGGAAGGAAACATAATTGAATTTCTAAATAAACTAGCTGATGCTTCAATACTCCAAGCGATATAGATGTATCAACCACAGATTAAGGTGGATACCTCTCAGTGTATTACCATACTTGCTCTCCTTTTGGGATGTAAATACACGATTTCAATGACACTATATCGCAAATCATTATGCATGTAATAATAGTAGCTAATCCTTAATTATGGTTCATGCCTACCAGCATAATTTACCACACATATTGACCTCTCAGTAACATATGACAAGGATGAGTTTAGCGATGAGAATGCATTACTGGATTCTTTTTGCTACTTGCTTACTTAAGACCGAGTTACGCATATTCAATAATTTTGTTCTCTACTCTTGTTCTTTTTTTCGAACGAACCTGGTGAAGATGCTTGCTCTTAACTGAACCAAACTCGTACTACATGCATTATGATCTTCTAAGTATCAAATACATCACTCATTACTATTTATTTATTCAATCATATATGTATATCGAAGAGATAAAGAGATAGGAGAGTGGAAGTAGAAATGCATTGCTTTTATACATAACATTTTAAGCCTTCCAACCTTAACATTCCGATTACAAAACAACACAATATAAAAATAAGAAAATAGAAACATAATCGAGTGGTTACGCCTCAGAGTTTGATATTTCATTCTCTTTTGCTTGAATGCTGCCTAGATGGAAGGGGGAGTAATGGAAGTTGAGGATCTCTTGTTCTCTTTACTCCTCAGACTCTTACCTACACTTAAAACGATGGAGAGAAGATAAACGTTGTAAGGAACTTGCTTTTCCTGCCAAATTGTGCACACCCTTCTTAGAAGGAAAACTTTGTTTATATATACTAAGTGGCACTGACATGCTGATGCGCACCATTAAGACTTCTAAAAAGTTGTTGCTATGCTGCACAGCCTGACCCAATTATCCTTTTCTGACATTCTTGTCAACCTCTTTTATCTGCTAGTGATTTGATCGCCTAACATATGCTTCGTTGCACTAAAGAGGTTGGTAGGATCACTTTGCATACAATGTTCTTGCTCGCCTAGCTTCGCTCTTCCTCCCCTAAAATCCTGCGATAAAAATGTTGAAACATTGTAAAACAAGGGTGAAGTTCTTTTGCCATAATTTTTATATTTTTATTCGATGGAACCTCATTATTTTACTTAAGATGTTGTAATTACTTGTATTTCTACAAACTATACATCCCCAAATTTAAAATAGTGCTTGTCCTCAAGCATCGTTTCAAGATTCTCTACATGATTTCTCTTGTGCTCACGTTAATCCTTTTAGAATGCCTTTTTTATTTCCTCGTACGCTAGTACTTCATCTTTTTTTTTGTCTAATAAAAACATGAAAATCCTTCCCACTTCTGAACGCGGCAAACTTAGGCCTCAAACTACTGTTGTTTATTTCCAGAAAATCTTATTTTTTCTTTTTACAAAATGGTCCCTGTTTTCAAGAAAACTAAGTTCCTTTTCTTTTTCTTAGAAACTTTTCATTACTTTCATTATTTGATTACATTAGGCGTTGAGTGGGAAATCATAGGTGAAGGGATAAAAGGTCATGGTAGCGGAAGATTTTACAGAACCATTTCTCAATTTAATTTGGGAATCTCAAAATACCAGTACATTGGGAAACTATTATAGAAACTAGTTTTCTTTTTAAGACCTAAAGGCTAAGCATGGTTTCTAATTATAGATTAGCGAAGAAAAACTTACTTGTTTATGTCTCTGAATCTACAAAATAATTATCCAAATTCAGATGGAAAAATTGTTTAGAGAGAAACTATTTACTTTTTGTAGAGAGTAAAAGCATTGACTTTTTTTTCTTCATTGAATTGATTAAAGAAAACACTATTCTTCTAGATATTTGTAAGTCTCTTTCCTTCTTGGAGTAGGAAAGGGAGTGAGAGAGAATCATAGGATTATATTAATTTAAAAAATATTAAATTAATAAAAATTTCAAATCTACTAATTAATTAACCATTAATCAATTAGTTAATAATTAATTAAATCATATTTAATTAATATTTCATTTAAATCTTATATAATGAATATCTCTCCAATATTTTATAAATTTATGGGGCACTTGCAAAAATGGCAAAATAAGTTATAATAATCAAGTTCATAGCACACATACTTTATTATTTGCAAAAATGGAAAAAACAAAGTCGAGCCCACACATCAAGAGGTAAAATGTCACAAATGTCCTTGTTACAAATATACGTTTTATACACCTTATACATGTCTAATACACTTAATACATCCCTTGATACACTTGATACTTCTTGATATATCCGATACATTTGATTGATACACTTGATGCACCTGATACTCTTTGATACACTCGATATCTTTTGATACACACTTGAAACATTACTAATATATGTTTGGTACATTGCAGATACATTTAGTATTCTTCACTTATACAATTGATTGATTAAATGCACTGATATGCTTGAAGTTCTACTTATACACTCGATATACTATTGATATACACTTGTAAACTTGATTCAAATACTTGATAATGATTCACTTAACCGATATGCTTTAACAATATATTGTTGATATACTTGATAATGTTACATTGAGTTACATCATTCATATACTTAATAATACTCTAATGAACTATATAAAATTTGAAAAAATGAAAGTCACGTAGTAAGTATATTAACGAACTAATACATATAATATAAGTATATCACAACACTAATATACGAAACTGAGACAAAGTAAAACCAAAAAAAATTAATGTAAAAAAATAAAACAATATCATTCGGAATCAGATTCAACTCAAATGCACATCGAAGAAAGTAAAAAAAAATCACAAATGAAGTTAAATTACTCCGATCAACAACCATTATATTATATTTCATATTGCAATTATTACACTATTGATATTTTAAAATTATTACACTATTGCAATTTTTCTAGTATAAGAATAAACAAAAAATTAAGGCCTGAAAAAGTGGGAGAATAAATAAATAATGAGTAGAACATTAAAAAAGAGGAAGAGAAATAAGTTATTGAAAGGTAGTTTAGGAACAATAACAATTTTAAGATGGACAAGTGAAAATTTTGCCATATTTCCAAAATTCTAAAACAATGTGCTATAATTGCGATATCATATTCTCAAAATGCTATCTTATGTAATTTCCCTAAATTTATATTAATTTAATTAAATCAAATTGAATTAAATAAAATACAACTAAACTATCAATTAATTCTCCAATTAATTAATAGCTAAATTAAATATCTTATATTTAACTTAAATTAAATTTGAATCATATTCAAATATAAGTTTCTCTCATAACCAATCATTTTAATATGAATCCAATGCACATTAAATTAATATTTGACTCATTCAAATATTTTATATCTCATAAATTAATTTTGAATCACATCCAAAATTAAATTTATATAATAAAGTTTGATAAATTTTATATTATAATGTATCACTATACATTAAACTAATTCCCAAAGTAATTTTGAAAATTTCAAATTACAACCAATAAAATAAACCTCTATACCATTTACAAGCTAGGAAGACGATGTAATGGACCTACAGATAAAAAGCAACAACGATCTAAGATTAATTGGCTAAACTCATTAACCACATTAATCAATTCCGTTAACTGTGTGTACACTCCACTAAAGGCTCACAATTGAACTCTTCTTGCAATAGATATATTTTTTTCTTCACAGATATAGATCAATAACAGTAAGTTAGTCCTTCACGAGTGTTCGTAACACCAGCTGGGTCAATTTACTGTTTTACCCCTTGGTTACCTCTAATCCTTAAATACAAATGCTCCTCTAATGAACAACCTGTTTATGGTCCTACCACCAATAAATAGAAACCTGATAGGGTCGTAATTGATATGCAAAAATTAAAGAATTATGCAAAGTATATAGGCAACGTAAACCCGATATTTTTTTTGGTCTCTTTTATTTTATTTTATTCTTTTTATGTGAAAGAAATAAAAGAAAAATAGAAATTAAGTATATATGATATATATATTTTTTATTTTTTATTATGTAAAGTAAAGAGAAAAGAAAAGAAAAGAAAGAAGGAAGAAGGACATGCATTTGGTGCAAATTTCTCATGTTATAAACCCATGCACCGGTAAAGCATTCCTCTACATCTTCTCATCAATTGTTTTTCAGAAAAAAAAAATCAAGGGGTTGCTGGGAAAGGAAGAAGAAAGAAGTTTTTGAAGATTTCAGGGTTGAAGAACGGAAGGGCATTGCAAGCAAAGCTTCATCCTTGACAGAAGTTGATTCACACAGAACACCTTTGATGTTTTGTTGACTACAAGCTACAAAAATAGAATTAAGAGGTGAGGTTTAAATTTACTGAAAACTAATTCATTTTCAAACAAATTTTATGAAGGAAGCTTGAGCAAATTCTGATGTTCATTGGGTGAATTTTGACAAAGAAAATAGGGCAGGTGGTTTTCATGTGAAATTAGGAGATCTCTGGTATTTTTTATATTTCAGGGTGTACCAGTGGAGTTAGGGTCTCTATTTGATATGGCTCGGAAGATCATTCAATTAATACAACTTTGATGAAGAAACCATGAACCAAATATGACTATAAATAAGTTAAATTGTAGGGACAAGTTAAAGGGTTTTCATGGTACTCGTGATTATTGGAGTGGTTCATATTCGAGGGATACTTGAGATTATACACTAGGAATAAGATTTACATGTCTTAAGGTAAGTTTTAGAGGACCTGAAAATGAAGATTTTGACATAGAGAAATCTTATTTTGGTTAAGTATTGGAAGAGTTATGATCATTTGAATTTTTTAGTGCAAATGTGAAAAATTCTGAGAAATGTGTCAAGTTTGAATTATTTTTTTTAAGGATAAACTTCTTTAGTATTATCCTTAGTGATCCATGTCAAGCATAACATTTGATGATCATAATATTTAGGTTTCTAATATTCGGTTTTGGTTGTTTGATAGGTAAAGAGGAAATAGGTCAGATTTACTCATCGGAAAACTAGTCTTAGACTGTGAATGATCAAAACCAGGTTTGAAAATACTTTTTCTCCTAATTATTAATTATGATTAACTGATCTATACATTTATTTACAAGTTTTAAAAATCATTTGAATTCCATGATTATTTTCAAGTATGAGTTTCGAGACTAGATTTCTTAATGAAAATTTATGCTAGCACGTGATTATCGAATGTCTGGAAAGTATTTGAATCATTGTATTATTGAGCTCGAGGTTATATGGTATCGTGTTCACACAGGTTAGATACCATTGTTGACGTTGAGTATACTCCGTAACAACGATGTTGTCGTGAGTGTTGGGCGGGCCCTATTACGACAAAGACGATGGAAGTGTTGGGTGGGTCCCACAACATTGTAGAGCTTGTAAACGTTGTTGTATTGGATTTTCCATACACAACGTAGATTTTTCATGTTAGTTAAAATATTTTGATGTACTTGATATGCCTTGCTAGATTTCAGTGATGTATATATTGAGTATTTGAGGAGCTATTCTTACTATTATATGTCTATGTTTACGACTTGAATAAACAGATTTATATGTGTAAGCTTTCACGTGCTCTTACCTTTAAATTTCTAGTTTTACCTTTAAGCTTTCACTAGCTATTCTTACTATTATTGAACTTTATAGCTTACCCTTCCAAAATGTTTTACCCACTTTCTAGGTAGAGGTCGAGTTCCCAGTGCCTGATAGACTGCCTTAGTCTACTGATGCTCCGATATCAATTGCCTGTACGTGGTTAGAGTTGTGCATAGAGACTGTTATGTTATGATGTATATATCTTAGTATGATATAGATATTCTACAGTTTGTGTAAGCTTTAGGAGCAAAGGTCGTATAAACTTTTGTTGGTTATATTTTGCTTAAGGTGTCTCCAGGTTTACTCGTAAAATTAGTTAATTTTGGGCTACACTTCATGTATGTATGTGATTAGTCTAGGATCCGCTGTGTTATGTTGCATGTACAATAGTTTATATATTAGATTAGCAAGTTTATCATGATTAAAGATTTCAGCAGAGTCGACAGATAGAGGTAGAGTCAACAGATACAACACTTATCATTGTCGATCGGCTTCATGTCGTCGTTTGGTCTAAGCTAGCAGGTAGTCCAGGAGGGGGTGTGATAGGCAAGGTCGTTATCAACACATTTATGTTTGGAAATTAAAGTGGTTGTGAAGGATACTTCCCTAAACCACCTTGACAAAAAATTATTTGTAGTTTACCCTTGACTTTTACTGTAGATAGGTGCAAGCACAGGTGTCGAACCCAAGAGAGTGTAGGATATATGTTTTATTGAATGTACTGCTTGAAAAGATTGAGATTAGTAACAAAAAGAAAAGAAAAGCATTGAAAACAATATTTGAGAAAATTATGAGGGAGAGTGAGAAGGGGAATTCAGTATTCAATACAATTCACAAAAAAAGATATTAAAGATTGAATCAAAGATCTAATTCTTGATACAATTGATTCATGATTCTAACAAAATTATATCAAGATCAAAGATTAATGAAGCCCTAATTATAATGAAAAATCAAAGTATTAAAATTCTAAAAAATTAGAATCACCTAAGCCCAAATTACCTCAAGAAATTAGCTTTGCATCTTCAATAATTCTGAAAAATTTGTTGAAGATAAAAAAATTATAGAATGAGGGTAAAGAATTTGGAATTTGGGAGAAATTGAGAGTAATTTTGGAGGGAATAGTGAATTAAATAATAAAATTAGGGGTTAATTGGGGTATTTATAGGGAGAAATAGGAGAAATTGGTCCAAAATTATATTCTCAAGCCCATTCCCAAAAAAATGATGAAATGGGAGAAATTTCAGAATTTTGGTAATTAATTACAAAAATGCGATGGAATATAATAAAACGACGTCAGCTAGGACTCGAACTCTGGTGGCTGAAGGGTGCTCACATCGAGATCGTGCCATGTGGCGTACGGAGAGTGGTGGATTGCGAAGACACAGATTGAAGAAAATAAATGGTTAATTTTGTGCGTGAAGGAAGACTCGAACCCGTACGCACACGGAACCTTTAATTGATGTTGTTTTCCATTTTTGAAAATCCAGTTTTAATTTGCATCTAGTGAGGTTTGAACTTATGACTTCGAGGCTGGACGGGTGCAAGTGAGGTGCTGGCACGTGTCCAACTTCTTCAATATTTACCAATGTGCCCCTTATGTTTAATTTGCCCTTTCTCCTTCATTTGAACACCGATTTAGGTGATTTTCATGTCGTTGGGTTCGTATTGAAATATACTTTCATATGATATATAATAATATAAAAATAGTGAATATATAAATGATAAGAATTGAGAATAGTCAATCTTTAAATGGATTAATATTTGTCGCAACAAATTACCCCCACTTAAGCTTTGTTCGTATCGAGCAAAGTAAAGGTCTAATATCAAATAGTGAAACAACATGCACGGAAAGCAAACATCAACTTAAGAGAAAAACAAACAATCATGCAAGTATATAGGTAATACATTTCTACAAAGTCAACTAGGCAGCGTTACTCAATGTCTTAACTGTCCATCCAAACCTATGCTTTGATAAGAGATTACAATTATCGATTGAGGTTTGGGTTTAACTAAGTTCATTTGGAACAAGCACTTTTTAGGAAGACACTCAAGTTTTTCTACTTAGATTTTAGACATGCTATGAAAAGATTTAAAACACTTTAGACTCGTTTTCCTTCTACTTATGGAACCGAAAGGATTCCTCCTCTTTTCAAAGCCCTCATCAAACTAGAAACTATGTTTAGAACACTAAGAGAAGGTTATCTAGTTTTACTTAGATTCAAAGTGATGCTCTCCCCCAAAATTTTTGATGGTCAGGAAATCTAACACAATTAACCTCCCCGACCTTTTTTTTCTTCTACAAGCCTTTTTTTTATGCATATTGCATTTCTTTTTTTTTTCTGTTTTTGCTCTTGGTTGCCTCACCTTTTTTTTTTGTGTATGCAATTGCTCTTTTTGCAAGCCTCTCTTTTTTTCTTTGGTATGCCTCACCCTTTTGAGGTGACAACAAGTTTCATCAATGTCTAATCTTTTCTAAAGGATCTAGTTCTTTGTGGCTAGACGAGAGGTTCCCAACTCATGTTGACAAGACAAAAGTGTTAAAGCCTTCTCAACTTCTAAAGAGAAACTTCTATCCTATTTGAACTCTATCTAGGTTAGATTTGGACTAATTGTATTATAGACATATCATGATAACACAACAAAGAAGACAAGGCTAGAAATGTATCCATGCATTATTATATAATACATGCAATCATTCAATCAAAGCAAGCATACCATTGTCATTCAAGCATTCATATCTCAATATGGTATGGCTAGAAAGGGGTTTAAACAAAAAATGATAGTAAGTCATTCTTTACTCATTCTCAATCTATTCATGGTATTCAGATACATTCAGAATATGACAATTATTTTGAATTTTTTTTAAAAAAGTCTTATTTTCAGACACATGCAAGTTAAGCTAATTATCAAGAAACATGTAATCCACCCCCACTTAAAAATTTTCTTTGTCCTCAAAGCTTTTGAAACCAAAGTAAAGGAAAAAATTAAGGAAAGAGAAACAATGAACTCCCTCGGATGATTCTTGATGGTTGCTTGGTGGAAAGTTTGCATGGAGAAAACATTTACTCCTCTTTATTGTAAGGTGTGCTTTGGGTAAGACTTATTCCTGTAAAAAGAAAGAAAAATTTCTTAGTTTTATTGGAAAGAAAAAACTAAAATTTAGAATGTAAAACCAAATGAAACACAAAAATATTAAAGAAAGCAATAAAATTGACACCTGGCTGCCTCCAAGAAGTGCAAATTTTTCAAGTCGGTTGCTTGACCGTTTATTTCACCAACTCATCCAGGATCGATGATGAGTAGTTTGGTTCCTCCATTCATTTTTATTGTTCTTGTCTTTCCTTGCTTTTGCATAAAGTGGGCATGGTTATTAAAAGCAAGAAGAAGACAATAAATCATATCTAGCAAAAAGTTAAGAAGATTAGGAGGAGAAGAGTTTGATGCAATCCTTATTTCATTAAAGAGATGTATCTTTTGATTCAAATGTTATTTTTTAGCAAAAATGTAATCAATGAGGAGATCGTGAAATTGAAAGGTTATATAATTGAAAGTAAGATCAATAAATGGAGAAGAAATTTGATTGTTTTCATGAGTTTCTAATAAGAACTTGTCATAGTCAAGTTGACAATTATCATCAATGATAAAATTGAATCCTTCTTTATAATTGTCATCAGATTTTTTAACAAATTCTATGTGGGATTCATTAGAAATCAAATCACAATAGACATTTTTGTCAACAAATTTATCAATAGATTCATTGTAGATTTCATTAAAATCAAAATTGATTGGGGATGTATCAATCTTAACAAAATCATGATAAACATCATTATCAACAAATTCATTAATGATCAAATCTTCATGTAATAAAGTCATATGATCATGATTATCTAGAGAATTGTCAATCATGTCATCAAAGTTAACAAAATTCTCATGAAAGTTCAAATGAATAGAATCATAATTAAATCAATCTAAAATCTCAAAATTAAGGTTATTTTCAAATTCAAAATCAAAATCCAAAGCTAGTTCATCAAATGTACCAATGTCATTTTCAAAAAATATCTCATCATCAAGTTTAGAAACTATTTCTATAAAGTTTGTGCAAGATTATTTTCAATGTCTATGCCTATGGAAAAATGTGCATCATCAATGTTAATGTTTCTCCCTAGATCATGCCCATTACTAGATGCAAAATCATTACCTAAAGCATGTTGTTCATGTGTTAAAACATTATCAACCAAAACATGCTCTTCATTTATACTAGTAACAAAGTCAAGGAAGATAGAGAGATTATCATCACCAGGGTCGTTCTTAGCAACTTCAATTTGAACATGTTCTAAAGTTGCTTGACCAACAATCGCATTGAATTTATCATGCTTTTCAAGTGTCTCTAATGATCCTAAGGTATCAAATGCACTCAATGAAACATGATCACTAGAAGGGTTTACATCATCTTTATCATTGAAAATTCTTCTACTTTCTAAAGTAACATCATTCACATATGCATGGAAGGAAAGTTCGTCATTTCCTTTCGTTTCAAGAATGTGTGTTGCTAATTTATCAAGCTTATTTTCTATCTTAGAGATGGATGTTTTAATGGTTTCTAAGTCATTATTCACGACTCTAGTTGGACTAACAGTTTGTTCATTCAACTTAGCTAAGTCATTTCTCATGCTTCCAGTTGAACTGACAGTGTATGCACTCAACTTAGCTAAATTTTTCTCAAAATCAGTTTTAAAACTATATGAGCTATAAGCTAATCCTGAGATTAATTTTTCTAAGTATGTACCTTGTGATAATGATGAGGGAGAAGAAGTGTATTTAGAGTTATAGGTGTTGTACCCTCTCATGGCATTTACCTCTTTATACATTAGACATTGATTATTTTGGTGGCCTTGGAATCCACATATTCCATAAGAGACATTTTCGGGAACCTCCTGCACAAGAGAAGTAAAAAGTTTAGTTAAAAAATTTACTTGAAAATTTAGGGAATCTCGTCCCATTCTAATGTTCAAATGATTCTCTAAGGTAGGTTCTTAAAGGTTCTCTAAAATTGTAGATGTGAGATTCTAAAATTAATGAACTAATTTGCTTTTTCTTTTCTGTCCTTAGTCTATATGCATTAAAGAAAGCAAAGAAAAAGAAAATAGCATGCAATTTTTTTTTAATATCTAAGGAAGTATCCAAATCTAATATGCTTTTCTAAAAAGATTACTAACAAAGGAAAAATTGCAAGCTAATATTCAAGAAATTCTATGTAGTGCCACTACTTGGCAACGGTGCTATTTTTTACCAGGTCGAAAATTGATATGCAAAATTTAAAGAATTATGCAAAGTATATAGCAAGGTCGTTATCAACACATTTATGTTTGAAAATTAAAGTGGTTGCGAAGGATACTTACCTAAACCGCCTTGACAA
>JBBPDI010000015.1:11753603-11777767 GCA_037974545.1 Cucumis variabilis | reverse complement strand
TTAAAAATCAACCAAATACTTCATTGAGGCATTTTATCAAACACATTGTAAGCTACCAAAATGCTTCATCACATAGCCAACCATAAAGAAAAAATATAGATTCACATTAGAAAAATGATCATAAACAACAATATTGAATAGGATGATAGACAAAACAAACATGTATCTCCTATAAAAGCAAAACTGTGAGGGATGTTTTTCATACAAAGAACCATCAATATATCACAAAACCATCAATGAAAAGAATTTCAATAAGCAAAGCAGTGAAGGAATTTGTATCAATTTCATCATCAAATGGGAAAAAGATGAGATACACAAAACTGGTAAAATCTTTGTTGGCTAAAAAATACATCAATATTCACTTGGCACCTTTAAAATAATTAGCTTGATGTAGAATAGACTAATATAAAAGAAATAAGGAAAAAAAGCAATGTCACAACCACATATTACTATATTACTATACAAATACAAACAATAGAAATAATGAAACTTCGATTGAATACCTTCATATCATGGGTAAAATGAAAGCATTTAAAGAGAAATTAAAAGAAAATGGGAGTGAAAATGAAATCTTTGGCTACCACAGCTCTACTTACTTTGCCCTTCTCCTTCCCTATACCTCTAAATCAATTCATCTTTTGGAGTTAATACGACTTTTTGAAGGACACTAGACAGCGACTCAAATGCTTCTCGAATTTGGCATCAAAAAGCAATGGGTAATGTTAAACTCAAGTCTAAAAAGAATGGATATTCAAAATCGCCTAACAAAATAACCCTGAAACACAAAAATCTTTCTTTAGAAGTTGAATCTGAACGAAGAATGGAGAAAGACCATGATGGGCTTGATCTCCAGCGAGCTACCGTATGCGGTGGCTGGAATTCACTAGCGAGTTCAGCGGTGCAAGGGGTGTTGGGTGGTGGCATCGGCTGAAGAAGAGAAAGATGGAGATTTCGGACGTGCCGTCAATGAAAAGTTGCATCGTTCTCAGGGTATGTGAGAGAGGGAGAGAGATGGTAAGCGAAAGGGAGAAAAAAATCGAGAAGGAGGGGCGGCACGTGGATCTTCCACGAAGAAGAAGAAGAGGAGGAGGAGGAGGTAGAGAAAGGGTTTGGAGATATTTTATAAGTTTTATTTTAATAAATAAATTATTTAATATTTTTAGAATTAGGAAAAATCTTATTTTAATAAACTTTTGATTTAAAATGAATTTATTTTAATAAATTAAATAAATTATCTTTTGTATCTTTTATCACACCAAATAACTGTTGCGGAAAATGAAGTCCAAAAAATTTCGTCTTGTCTCGCCAAAAACGCGGATTTTTAGCTTTTGTGACAGTTTTTTTTTCTCCCTTCAATTTTGGGATGTACACAACTATCGTAATAGATACCTTTTGTTATAGTGTGAATGTAAAAAATTTAATTCAACGGTAAAAATTGTCGACACCAAAATCATTGTCAGTTGCTCCCTAAGTTAACACCTCCAAACCTCAAACCTCAAACGTGAAGTCGTGGGAGTGTAGATTGGAAGCTATGAAACACAGGTAATTCAAAAGTATACCAATGCTGATACATTCATATACGTGAAATGGAGTATCTTCTTTTATTTATTTATTTTTTATTTTAGAAACATGGTATTCCTTTTCAAATATGTGACGAAGGTGTGATACACTAATCAATTTTGTGTATATATATTTAGGATGAGTTGTAACCCTCAAACTCATAGATCCACTTAATTACGTACATAAAAAAAATTAATTACTAGCAAACCAAATGATAAATAAATATATAAAAAGCTAAAGAAAAATATACCATAAAATCACGTATCCTCATTTGAACGGACGACAGTATGCTGTGGTGAGAGAGTTATACTTCCACCACTACCACACTTTTGGTATCACCTTTTATCATGACTTGGTATTTATACTTTCGAAATATTCTTTAATCTTCACCCTCACTCTTCTTAGCAAACTCTGCTGTAGACTTAAGCTCAAAGTCACTCCCAACCAAAAATATTGGACGTTAAAGAAAAAAAAATGTTTTAGAGATTTAACCTATTTCACCAATTATGTTTCATCAATATTGTACAATTGTAATATATTTCATATTTAGATTTGGACCTAATTTTCAGACAAATTTAACCTAATAATTCATTCTCACTTATTAAAATTTGAAAAGTTCTTACAATTTAAATTAATTAAATATTCGATTAAAATTCAGTCAAATATTAAAAAATTGAATTAGGAATCAATAAGTATTTTATGTAACTAATATTTGGAGTTATAATTTGATTTAACGAGTATTATTTTATTGTGTTTGACTTGTATGTATTTATCACTTCAATTTTTAAATTTAATTATCATGGTTTAACGTCGATCAATTCTACAATTTGTCCTAACAACATTATTATATAATATGGGCACATATTTGCAAATTAAAATGACTAAATGTACCTAGTCAAATTATATATCTTGCTATAAATGAGACCCAAATTTTAGTATAGAGTATATATTATATAACAATCTTAAATCTATAAAGGTTCTTAATATACTAGAAATAAACACCACAAGAAATATTAGTTACAATAGTATAAAAAAATGCTATCGTTAATTTTCGATAGCATTTTCAAAATGCTGTTGTAGCCGATTTGATTGAAAGTCTATGATTTTCTATAGTGTTTTTACACTGCTATGCAAAACGCTATAATATGTCCCCAGTGATAGCACATATATGATGCTATAAATGTTTTTTATAACGTGGAAAAAACGCTATTAAAAATTGGATAGAGTTTTTTATTGCGTTGGAGAATTGCTATCAAGATGTTTCAATAGTGTTTTAAATAACATTCGAAATGCTATTAAAAACATTTTATAGTGTTTTCTATTCTGTTTGAAAAATGTTATCAAAACGTTTCAATAGCTATTTTACTAACATTGAAAAAACTCTACTAAAAATTGGATAGGGTTTTTTATTGGATTAGAAAGAGCTATCAAAATGTTTCAATAGCGTTTTATTAACATTGGAAAAATGTTATAAAAGACTTTTTGTAGTGTTTTTTATTGCGTTCGAAAAGTGTTATCACAACCATTTAATTGTTATTTTAATGACATTAAAAAAAAGCTATAAACAATTTTTTGTAGCGTTTTATGAATGCTATCGTAGCAATAAGTCCTTGACTTTTTAATGGTGGTTTTTTTAGATCTATTAGTAACAATATAAGAAGTTCATATATTATTAAAAGTCTCTTATTTTTATTAGCATTATTCATCGTAATGGAAAAAATGTTGTAAATACCCACTTTTCACACACAAACTTTATTGTTGATGGACCCTCTAGCATTTTTTGTAATAATACAAACATAACTATAATTGATCTAATTATAGCATCTATCCAATATTATTATTGTAAAGTCAAATTATAATCACATAGATATTTATCGATCAAGTCGTAATTTACCATATTAGAAAAGTATAATTCACATTCATCCAAATCTACAATCATAATTATAACGAAAATATTCAAATTTATAACATTAAAAAAAATATAGTGTTATATTCAATCCAAAGGTTTGAAATAATCGTCTACACTAAGTTCCAACAAAGTCCTTAACTATTAGAACAAGTTGTAAATTCTTAATTCAGATAAAATAACTTCATATATATAATCCAAAAATTTTGATAGGATCATAGAAAAAAATGTTTAAGTTGTACCAATACCAA
Source organism: Cucumis variabilis (assembly GCA_037974545.1). Lineage (NCBI taxonomy): Eukaryota > Viridiplantae > Streptophyta > Magnoliopsida > Cucurbitales > Cucurbitaceae > Cucumis > Cucumis variabilis. The sequence goes on along the minus strand of JBBPDI010000015.1, from coordinate 11,774,050 downwards.
AAATATCCCCTCATAGATATGTGTTGCTCCAATACTTTCTCGATACATCAATCACCTAACAAAAAATAAAAAGAAATATCATTATCTAACTCTAACAATAAATTAGTTAAACTTTCTTACATAGTTTGACTTCATTCATTGGCCATGCTACAATAGTGCCCACAACACCGTCAATAACAATAATGCTAGAGGTAGGCAGTTGTCTGTTTCGTTTTGGACTTAGTAGTTTCACATTCATATGATGTAATTCTAATCTAGGCAATATGTCACAAAGCATGTCCATTGAATGTGGTAACTACATCTTTCTGTATTGCGTGATTCACTTAATGCGGTAAGTTATGGGTCATGATCATAACATGCGAGATGCTCGTTATATACCTCTTAATCGTGTAATAGCTAAGTCCTCGTTAAGTACAAGTTTTCCTACTGCTTGCTCAAGTGCAAGGGAAACAGTAGGTTTACCTGGATGATCCAGGGTCGAACACAGGGAATGAATTCAAGACATTAGTTCTAGGAATTACTTATCATTTAGGCATTATAAAAGAATTAATTAAATAAAGTGTAAAAGAATCAGAACCAAGATTAGAACTACTTATGTACGCTTAGAGAATCTATAAAGGAAAATAAATGGATGTGAGATGGACTTGCAGACTAAATTGTAATGAGAAAAAGGTGAAGGAAGGTGTACGTATTATTAGATGATTAAGAAATGTGGGAGCTTTGATGCGATATAACTTATGTAACCAACTCATGATTAAGGCGATCTTCTCTCGAAGTGTTTAGACGCCACACTTGCTCACCTTTCAGAATACAAATGAATGTGCTTGATTAGGCGAGATATATCTAGAAGACTTTACTTATAAAAATTATAGAGCTTTTCATTTAAGGACAATAACCTTTCACCGCCTAATGTCCATACTTTTTTGTATTTTGGGAATAAAAGTGTTGGAAGTTATCCCTCTAAGGTGGAGTTTATTGTCAAATTCCACCTTGCACGCATTAGCCTTATCCTTTCTACTTGCCCTCTCGGGTAATTGACAATTGACACTTGCACGATGAATATAGCTCAACTAATGTGATAAGAATTATAAGTTAGACTTCTTATCAAGAACTTATCACAAAGCTAACTACTAATAACACATTGACAAGTGAGAAGTCAAGAGATGGTGGATTGAAAAGGTGTAAACATTTAATATATATATATATATAAAGAATGTAGGCCTTAGGCCATTGTACAATATGAACAACATATATTACAAAGAAGTCTAAAAATGAAGAGAAAAGAGTGGAAAATATTACAAACTAGGGGACAACGAGAGTATGGATTATTCGCTACTCAGGAGCCAAAGTTTCACTTTTACAACTAATCAGAGAAGAAGAAGAAAAAAACATTTACAGATGACAGAAAGGTTATTTCTTTCCATCACTCTCTCTCGGGATTGACCTATTCAGGTCTTTGTCCCATGCAGGACCCTTTTCTTGTTGAAGGATGAAATTTTTTTATAGGCAACTTTTGGCAGAAAGCTTTTGTTCTTCTGAAATTGCTAGCATTGATTACAGTCTTATGATGTCACAACAACTTCAACTACTATTCTTGTCCTCTAGTGAGCCTTCTTCGTGTGATGACGTGGTTCTCCGCTTGGAGATGTTATTTGCCAGGCGAGTTCATATCGCTTGGTCTTTACACTTGATGTCCTTTCCGATTTACTCATTTCTTCTTGTCCACTCGTCCTGCATTTAAACATGGAAATAGTGTAAAACATACATGATACTTATGTGAGATATATTTCTAAATACTTATGTAATTGACAACATAAGTTACACGTTCTGATCATCTTCTTATCTGTTTTGACCTCATTATTCTAATAAAAGAGGTTAATAATAACAGGTATTTATACACCTTATCACACCCCCAAATTTAGAATAATGCTTGTCCTCGAGCATCACTCTGTATCATGCTTGTCCCCAAGCACCATTCCTCTTTAAAGACTCACCTTCACCTTTGAGTTTCTATAATTCTGCGAGCAAGTTTTATTTGTTATTTCCGGTTTACTCTCATTACGTACTTCTTGCTATGAAAATATTTCTAAGTTCACAATGTGGCAAGCTTAATACTCAAAATACCTTTGTTCATTCCCCATAGTAAATCTTATATTCAAAGTTAGAAATGGCTAAAATTCCTGAAGTATTTTGAATCCCTTTTTTATTATCGAAAGAATACTTTTTATTATATTTATATCTAGTTTGGCGTTGAGTGAAAAGTCATAGGTACTCTATGAGTCCGTTTCTCTCCTCAACTGTAACTCGTATCGTCTCTTATTACTCAACTCTCTAAATTTTTACTTTTAAAGTTTTGCTTCTTTATTTTTGCGAGTGGAGGCAATATAGGAGTTGTAATTTTAATTGAATACAAAAGTTTCAAAATTTTTCAGATTTCTGGCGAAGATTTAACTTTTGTTAAAACACCTTGTTTTTTAAAGCCTTAATAGGCTTTTCATAAAGATTCAAAAATTTTAACGCGAACCTCATACACCCTCAAATTTACGAGTTAGCATCATCCTCACTACTAAAATAAATAGTAAGATTATTCACAGAAAAGTCTTACAAAAGAGGTTTGAGGTAAAAGTTGCTCACCTAATAAATTATAGAAATATTTCCTAAGTAAGGTTCTTAAACAAGTTAAACATCTAGATAACAAATGATTCTTTATTTCACATAATTTATTTCACTAAAGTATCATTGAAAGAAGTAGAAAAATTAGAGTACTAAAAAGCGGAGAGCCAAAATTATGACAAGAAAGATTGAACGCAAAAGACTTATATCATAAGTTGTGACTTGTATTGTAAAGATCATAAGTAGAAAGAAATAAAAATTACATAATGTATTGATGAAAACAAGAAGAAGTATTACAAAATTCTAAAGAGGTCTCAATTTGGCTTACGATGGTGGTACATTCTAACTATTGTTGCCACCTAATCATTAAAATCATTTAGGTGTGTGACCTCTTTTTGCCGTTATCCTTTTCATGTTTTTGTCATTCACAATCTCTCGCTATAGATCACCTTTTTTAAATTGTATTTTCCTTTCCCCTTTTTCCATATAAGTCCACCAAAAGGGATGTGTTCTGCTATTGTATCGAGTGAACAAAAGGAAGAAGAGAGAAAAAGAAATACAACTTAAAGAAGGATGGTGATTGGACAACCTAGATCTTGTAGGTGACTAATGTGGTGCCATCGGAGTTCGTGTGATATCGGCTTCTTTTATCTCCAATGGTCATAACTATTCTAGGTTGTATTTCCCTTTTTTCCTCTTCCCACATACTCACCACATTGGATTAGATTCATTACTGTACTTAGTGGGTAGTTTCATTACTGTGCTTAGTGGGTATGAAGGAACCAAGAAAACAAAGAAACACATTTAAAGAATAGTGAGATTGGGAAAATGAGAAATACAACCTGAAGAGTTATGGTTAGAGAGAACAAGTTGAGGATGAGGTTTTGTTTAACATGAGGTTAGGATTTGAAGTTTTTTGGGCTATTTAAATAGGCATTCTTAAGTAGGATTAAAGGTTGGTTATTTTACGGTTAAGGTCTTGTGGTATTAAATGTGACGTGATAAACCTGACACACAACTCTTGGCTCGAGGTACGATGCATTCATTACGTCTTGGAAGTTTAAGAACTTTTAAGGTTGACAAGATGTTCCCTATTTCTTAAAAACCCTAACACTTCCCAATGAAGCCTAAGCTCAGGTTTTTTATACGAGAAGGTCAGAACACCTAATGCTTTCTGACCCAGTCCTTCTCATAGACTGACTTCAAAGCATGCATCTTATCTTATGAATCCATAATTTTGCGACTTAACACGCTATCCCCATTGTAAGAATATAAAGGATATACAAAACTTAACTACAAAAATAATTTACAAATATACAAGCACTTACAGAAGTATAAAAGTATAAGTATGTACACAAAAATAGGGGTGCAATCTTTAGTATAGAAAAATGAAAGAGTTATACATCACAGATGCACCCATGCATTTAAGTTTCTCGACGAGAAAGAGTTGTGGTATCATCGCTTCTGCTATGCATAACTTTTTTTATCGCATCGTTCCTGAACTCCATAGATCACTTGCAACATGACTTTTTCCATCTTGATTGTTCATTGCAGCAAGTCTCTGCTCCCAATCGTTCATTGTAATGTTCACATGATCCTTCTTGGTCTGTATTGCGTAGCTAAGTGAAACATGCTTCTCATTTAAACAATCCAATAGAAGAAGAGGCACCCGAAAAAACCCTTAGGGAATTATATGAGTCCGATGTCCATAAAAGCCCAATAGGTATAGTGATTCTAGCAACCACAACTAACTTTCACCTTAGTTCGGATTTGATCTCAAACTTACCTATCTTTAGAGGATCCAATAGAGAAGACTCACATATACACCTTAGTGAATTTTCTTGGACATGTGATTTCCTTAGACCTCATGGTTTAACCGAGGAACAATTGAACCTTGAAGCATTTTCCTTTTTCCTTGCCGATAGTGCCAAATGATGGCTTATAAACCTAGAGCCTCAAACCTTAGAACAATTTAACAGAAGATTCTTAGAAAAATTCTTCCCAATCACTAGATCTCAAACGATTTTAAAAGAAATCTATGGGGCTAGGCAATCTCATAATGAAACATTATTTGAATATTGGGAGAGGTATAATGAACTTTATGCTAGGTTGTCATATAATCAATTGGCCGAGAGAGACGTTGTGTAATATTTTTATTTGGGATTATTGTCATCGGTTAGGGACTCCATAGATGCAGATTCGGGAGGGGCCTTGATTGATAAAATCCTCTCCGAAGTTAGTAGGTTACTCTCTAGAATCACCGAAAATTCTCAAAACTTTACTAGTAGAACACTTGATGTGAATTCTTCTTTATCTTGTTCTTAACTAAATAAAACTCGTACTACGTGCACTATGATCTTCTAAGTATCAAATATCACTAATTGATACTTATTTATTCAATCATATATGTATATGGAAGAGATAAAGAGATGGAATAGTGGAAGTAGAAATGCATTGCTTTCATACATAACATTTTAAGCCTTTCGACCTTAGCATTCGATTACAAAACAACACAATATAAAAATAAGGAAATGGAGACATAATCGAGTGGTTACGACTCATAGTTTGATATTTCATTCTCTTTGCCTTGAATGCTACCAAGATAGGAGGGAGAGTTATGGAATTTATGGATCTCTCCTTCTCTTTATGCGTCAAACTCTCACCTAGACTCAAGTTGATGGAGAGAACATGAAGATTATAAGGAACTTGCTTTTTCGATCAATTTGTGCACACCCTTCTGAGGAGGAAAACTCTGTTTATGTATAGGAAGTGGTGCTAACATGTTGGTGCGCGCCATTAAGACTTTTGAAAAGTTGTCGCTTTGTTGTGCAACCTATCCTAGTTGTCCTTTTTTTTATATTCTCGCCAACCTCCTTTGTCTGCTAGCTACTTGATCGTCAAGCCTAGTTCCTTTTGCCTAACACCATGGGAAAATTTTTTGAAACATCATATAATATGGGTGAAGTTCTTTTGCAGTAAACCTTTCGCATATTAATTAAATTGCCTACTTTTTCTTTCTGCATTCTTTTATGCGATGAAGCCTCATTATTTTACTGAAGAGGTCGCAATAACTTGTATTTCTACAAGTTATGAGGATGAAGCCAACCAACATCATTCTCCTTTTGAATAACACCAATTGACCCTGGCTACTGATCCTTTTGGGATGCTATAAATTCTTGAGTAAAGTAAAAACTTATACATCAGACTAAATTGATAAGCACCTTTTATTACATAAACAAAAAACAAGTTAAGGTTAATTGCCAACAATTACAGATAACACTCAAACTATGTACATGATAAAGATTACACAAAAATTGACCTATTACAACAAGACTATCTATAACCTTGCATAGCAAACTCGGATACAACGATCAATCTGCAAATCATAACCTCTACCTGGAAAGTGGGAATACATTTGGAAAGGGTTTGTAAAACATACTTTTAAAATAATTTAACTCTAAACTTCATGCATTGCAAGAATAAATCATAAACATAATATTGATAATAAAGTCTTTAGAAAACCTCTTTCTATATCTTTCAGTTGCAATACCACGTGAAGTACGATATTTACGAGGCAGAATCAAGGCATCAATAGTGCCCCATCTCGTTATAGCTACACTGAGGTGGGTAATCCATAGATCTTCATCTCAAGAGATGGCAAACTAGATATCTAGATGTAGAACCCTCGTCTCATTAATCAGTTATAGTGATAGAAATCTAGGTATCTACTGAATACTTTCATCAAAGGAACCTATGTGCATAGGCCATATCTTTCGAAGGGTTGCTATATATATACATATCTTACAGTATAGCCTAAAACACGCTTAAATTATTCTGTAACTTAAAAACTTATCATAAACATACTTGCTTGTAAATCTCATAATAAATACATGCTTAACAAATATTTCTTAACTCATGCTTTGGAAACATTTGCTTTAATTAGTAAACTTGATTATTCATACATCAAAGCATGCTTAAAACATTTTATAATAAATCATGTTCATAATAAACTTTAAACGCGTTTTGTCACTCACAAAAAATAACTCAAACCCTGGGTCGATAGACTTGTTCGATCTCTTCTTGTCCTAAAATAACTCAAATTAATTCTCTTTTATCATAAAAACCTCAGAAGTTTGCTTAAAATTTTCCACTATATGAAAAATAGGCCAAAAACTCCCATTTCACATGGCTGGTGTACAGGGAGTGAGCAGGAGGACTAGCACGCGTGCGCATGAACTGGGTAGGTCTGTCACATGCTAACATCACAAGAGGTTTGTCGTGCGAGCGCCATGCTTATTGCGAAACCCATCGCACACGAAAGGCTTATCGCATGCTTACTTGATCACGTACGTTGTTGTGTGTCTTATGCATCCAACATCAACCCAAAACGCCATGCTAACCTCTTTTAATTTAAAATCCCTACCCAAATCATAGAACACCGCACACTTCCCGGTCAACAACCTCCACTGCCCAAAAACTCGTTTTTGGCTAGAACCTTAACTATAGTTTAGAAGCAAATATCTTACACTAAAAAGCTCAAATGAAAATACTTTCTTTAACAAAGTTGCTGGAAAATATCATAATTTTTAGACCTCAAAATTTCAACCAAATATTCTTCCTAATGAGTTCTATAGCCTTCTTGAAGTGAAGACTGCTCAGATTTCTTCCGAGAATGAACTTCCTCTCTTCTTTCAACTCCAACTCAACCTTTCCTTTCTTAAAGTCCTCCAGTAGGCCAAACATAGAAAATAGACTCAATTTGTGAACTTTTGAGACAAATTTCAGTGAAAACGCACAAGTACTTTAGGAGAAAATTCAATATGAAGTGACCTATTTAGATTGGGTCATGCATGAAACTTTCTTGACATCTCCTACTTGTCAAAATTTAACCTATGCATGCACATGACACATGTAAAACACTTCACCGACTCAACCTCTTCATCATCTTACCTAGCCAAAATGTCAAAGTGTCCAAAGACATGCCAAAACACCAAGTTAAGCCAAACTAACCTCTTTTTTCAAGCTGCTAACCTCATTTCGCATGCCTTCACGCCTAGCCTTAACGCAACACTAACCTCTAAACTAGTCTTCACGCCAAGTCCAAACACCCACCTAACTTCTAAGATCATGTCTTTTCACCCATATTAATACTCAATGACAAGCAAACTAATCTCCAAGGATACTATTCTCACCTATCCAAAGCCAACTCGTCAAGCACTTAGAGCTTATCTTAACCTTATCGACCACACACACTTGGCTACTTGCCTATGTCTAAATGCCAAGATAACAGAGGTTATCTTCTCTTCTTTTGTCGCCTAACAAGCCTTATTCTCGCCCACAATCAACTCTTTAGAGGTTAGTTTTTCTTCCTTTGGCCACCTAACACGGTCAAAATGCCAAACCCATGGACTTAGCCAAATTTTCCCTTTTTAATTTAACTTCTCTCTAACTTTTAAACCATTCTATAATCACTTTCCTTCTTTCTACCTACCACGACACACTTACCATGATACTTCTCAAGTCCACTTCCTTGTCTTAACTTCACTTAAAACCAATTTTTCAAGCTCTTGAGAAGATCCAAGTTTCTTAAGGTTCGAGGTTTACACTGCAAGCAAAATGTCTTACCTTTCTCAAAAGATGAAGAAGAGTTTGACTGTTACATTCTCAGAAGTCTGTTTTAAATTGTATTGAATATATTGGTGGTTCTGACTCCGTTAGATCAAGTTATGATGAACTGTTCATGAAGTGGGAAGAAGATCAAGATGTTTTAAAACAACAAGAAAAGAGGATTCAAGTTTTGATGGTTGACAATCATTGTTTAATGTCTATGATTTTCACACTTAAAATGAAATTTAAGGATGTTTGGTGTGAGTTTGGGTCCTTTTCAAAATCTGTCAAAAGGCACACCTTCGAGACTTAGAGTCTGAACAATATTTTAAATGATGGAAAATCTAGGAATAAGAAAGGGATGGGCTTTTCTGGACAATGTTCAGGTTCTAAAAGATTCTCTACTATGTTCGTTTGTGCTTCAGACAATAAGGACAGAAGTAAAGAAAAAGCTACTCTCTTAAGAGTTAATACCTCCTATCAAAAGACTACTTAGAGGCTTCATAAAAGATGTACATGTCATTTTTGTGGCAGACCTAGTCATATACGACCCTTTTGTTTTTTATTACATGGATATCCTCGTCACTCCAATAGAAGTTATCGTGGAAATATAAATAAGAAAATTTTCTCATGTTTAGAATCTAAAGATTATGTGGATAGTGAAGAGAAGGAAAATTTTGGAGAGTTGTAATGTGACATTTACTTCTGTTCATGCTTCTAAACAAGAAGGCTGGTATTTTGACAGTGGGTGCTCTAAACACATGACTGAGAACTCAACATTCTTTTCTAAATTCAAGGAATGATATTTTGGTCATGTTACTTTTGGTGATTAAGTTAAAGGAAAATTCTTGGAAAAGGGAATATATGTAAACGAGGCTTACCAGATCTTCAAGACGTAAGACTTGTAAATGGGTTATTAGCTAACTTGATTAGCATGAGTCAATTGTATAATCAAGGTTTTTTTTTTCAATTTCTCTAAATATATATGCGATTTTCTATATAAAGACCAAAATATTCTTATGAGAGGAACTCAACTCTAATGGAAAATAGACATGTGTAGTAGAAATAGAATCGAGATTTTACCTTAAATGCTCTTAGCTAACATGCAACCCTAAACTAAATTGACTTAGGGTTGGGTGAAATTTTACCTTTGTAGCTCCATTTACTCGACAATCTTTACACGAACTAGACCGAACCACCACTAGTTATAAACCCCATGTAACGACCCAACTCTTTATACTAAGCTGAGGTCATTACCTTAAAGATAAATAACAATTTTGATAATTTCATGGAAAGAGAGAAACTAAATTTTCACTAAAAATACCATGAAAACATGCTACAACGGGTTTTACAAATTTTAAAGATAATAAAAAAAATAGATAAAAATATTTAAGCTCAAAACGCTGAAAACAAACAATGAAAATCGGAAGAAAAATTGTGTCCCCATATGGCATGTCATGGATCCTTCCTGTATAACTCGCTAGATTTCCTCTATATTTACCCTTGTCTAAAAAATTAAACATAGAAAAGAATGAGTATAAACACATACTCAGTAACGAACCTACTACTAGTCTCGCTAGGTGTCTGTTAACTTCCCGTTAGAGTCTTGTAAGAAGGTACTGCATAAGTATTGTGCTCCTGAATGCACGCTATCCAATGGTCTCGTAGGGACACATTTAGACTCTCGGTGAGCCCAAAGGAATCACCCTAAAGGAGAGATGGGTTGTTAACTATTATTCTCCCAAACGCACGTTATCCAGTGATTACATAGGGATACATCTGGACTCTCGATGATCTTAAAGAAAATATTCTAAAAGAGAGTCGGGGTATAAGTGATTCCGTCGAATCACACATAAAAGTTGGCCACACAGGCATAAATAGGTAGTGATCCTGAGGGACACCCATATGGTAAAACTCTAACAGACAATGCTAGCAAAACACACATCCATAGCATGTAGCATATCATATACATCATAACATGGTATGAATATCAACTATTGCATCCTTATCATGTGATTAATATTTCATGCATCATAACATAGTCATAAACATATCAATCATGTCGGTCATAACATATCAGTCATCCATATCATTCATCAATATCAGTCACATTATGCATCTTAGCTACATCTATGCATAATATTGGAAAATACATGCAAGTTCTTAAAATTTAATTCGAAAGTCCAGTACTAGAATCTCTTACCTAAGATTAGCTAAAAATATTCCTTTGGTGACAATAAAAATTATCAAATTAATCCAATCCTAATCATAAAAGGAAATTTAAGTATCTTAATTAATAAAATTAACAATTGACTTTCATCCAAAAATTCTCCCAAATTAACTTACCCAAAAATTGAGGTTGAAGTCTATTCAACATTGATGGAAAAAATTTGTCATTTAAATCTTTAAGATTTGCCAAAAGGACTTTCCAAAGGCATGCAACCAAAATCAATTCCAAGATGAAGAACCTTTTTTTTTAATGCTTCTCTTTTCAATTTGAGCATTCCAATGCTATTTATAGACCCAAATAATAATATATATCATTATTATTTCCTTTTTCTTTTTCTTTTCCTTTTAGGATATATATATATAATACCAATATATACATATATTTTTATTATCATCATCTTTCCCCAATAAAATCTTCCATCAAAACAACTTTTATCTTTCAAAAATAGTTACCTTTTCCAAAAATCAAACATTCTCTCTTCATTAAATCTCATCAAATCCAAACAACTTTATTCTTTTATCAAAATAATTATACGTTTACAGATAATTATATTTTTCCAAAATATAATTTTTTTTCTTTTTCTTTCTAAACAAAATATCTTCTCTCTAAATTATTAATTATTTTCCATAATTATTAATTTTCCACAAATAAAACTATATTTACTATTTTTTATAATAATTATATATACATATAATTATCAAATATCTAACAAAAGTTTCCACAATTCAATTTAATTAATAACATCATTATTCTATATATCGAAACAAATCTTTACTTTCTAAAAACTTTATTTTAATTTTAATACGCATCTTTTAAGGGGCCATTTTTAAATATAGCAAAAAAGTGAACCAAAATATTTATGAAAAAACAGCAAAATATTAGATTCTATCAACTTTTATCCTTATCTATTATTTTGTAACTATGATAGAATCTAAAATCATTTTTCTATGTTTATCAAGGTTTGTTATTTTTTTCTTTTTTAAAGATTTTTTTATTTCATAAAAAATATATCAATTTAGTTTGTGAGTGTAATTGATTTGTTTATTATTATTATTTTTACTTTTTGGACTTTTTCCTCTATAAAGAAAATATTAGGAGAGTTTGCAAAAATAGCAAAAAAAAAATTATGATAATAGAGTTCATGTCACTTAACCTTTTAGAATTGTAAAAATAGCAAATTTAAAAGCAGATTACCATCTGATTAACTTCATATTTACCAAACTTTTAATATACAAAAAAAAGATGTTATGAGATGATTTTTTTTTTTAATTTTTTTATCATCTAATATAATTTCCCAACATATTATAAAAAGCAACCTGCCATAATATTCTTTTTTGTTTTTTTAAGTTCCTTTATAAATTTTAATTAATATATAACTTTTATGTACAAATTGGGTTGGATAATTCAAACGATGGACTTTTTGCTATTTAGCAAACACTAATACTTGAGGTAGCTAAGTTCATGTTGATGGTTTTTTTTCCCTTATATACTGAAAAAAAAAATTCGTTTATTTATTTTACTTTTAAACACGTGCCTTGAAACTAACATCTATTCATATGAAACATTATTTATTAATCTCCCAAACTTAACATTCACATATGAAACACTACTTTAATCGCATTTATTGAAACATGTGAATGTATGTCAAATCACACTACACAATACTTTATTACAATAGATTAAGAAAAGAATAATAAAATTTCCAAACGTAGAAACCACTTGACTTGAGTTGGTCACATATATCTTAAAAGAAGAGCAAATTGGCCATTATAGTTGCAATAGAAAAGAGAAACATAGGCCATGCCCCAACTTTTGCTGCCGAGTTTCTAGGTTTCGGTAAAATATTAACAGCAAATTTCATGCCTGCTTTGCAATCATCTCCAATGGTTGACATGAAATATCGACGCATGGGTTGGCTTAAGGAAATGTAATGAATTTTATTCAAATAAGATCCTGGCTTGACACAACCGTCATAATCCGCTTGAGATTTTGGCTGACCAATGGAGTGAGTCTCGTTGGATCTTGATTCAAATACTACAGTAAAATAAAAAAAAAAACAAAACACATTTTTATTAGGTAAATAATAATAATTATTATAATAATGACGATGATGACTTGAAAGTGCTTAAAAAAGTAATAATTACTGAGTTTATCATCAACGAAGAAAGTTTTGTTGCTAGCCCAATCCGAGAAGAAGGTGGGAGTCGAGGGTAGGTTCCAACCAAAATTGTCGCCGACCTTATGTTCGACGGCAACACCAACACGTAGAACCCCAAGGAAGAAGAAGAAAAAGAAGGCAAAGGAACTCATTGTTGTAGTACTCATATTTTGGGGTATTTTAGTGTTTTTTCTATTGAGATGATATTTGAGAAGAAGAACGAAAGGAGGGTAGTTATATATTGTTATTTACGGAAGGAAAAGAGTTGCCAAACTTGAAGTAATTGGATATTCAAGGTAGAGCTACAACTTGTGGGAGCAGACGCGTCTTGTGGTTGCTTTTGAAAATGTATATATGAAAACGTCATTCAAAACTTTTATAGAGTTTCTCTGATTAAGTAAATAAAATTTAGTTTTTTTTTTAAATTTCAAATGTAGTAAAATGAAACAAAAATATTTATGAAATATAAGAAGTTTTCGATTCTATCCGTGTCTATCATCGATAAAACATTTTGTAAATATTTTCAACAATTTTGACATTTATTTTTTTTTTTACCCTTATAAGTTAGTTAAAATATTAACAAAATTTTATATTAAAGAATTTAAAATAAGGGATCTTTCCAAACATATAACAAGTGACAAAATATTTACATCCTCTAAGAACAATTTCGAAAACAGAAAAAGTCTATAGACCCACAATGAAAAATATCAAAATTGCTCTGCGATGAATTGGAATCCAACACACCTAATATATTTGGAAACATGTACGTAATATATTTAGGAAACGATCGTTTAGATTTGACTATTCTTTCCTACAGAATCGTTTAGATTTGATCGTACCCAAATCTAGACAATTCTTCTTCAAGATTTTTTGTGCATGATCATATAGATTTGACAAATTATGATTATTTAGATTTGGCACACGATCATTTAGATTTGATCGTTTAAATTTGGGTAGCCAAATCTCAACGATTTTTTTGAAGTGTTTTGGTACACAATCATTTAGATTTGACAAACAATCATTTAAATTTGGCACACGATCATTTAGATTTGATCGTTTAAATTTGGATAACCAAACCTCAACGATTTTTTCCAAGATTCTTTGGTACATAATTGTTATATTTGGGAAACGATCATTTAGATTGGGGAAACGATCATTTAGATTTGGCTATTTTTTGTACACGATCGTTTACATTGGCAATCCAATATCCCAACGATTTTTTTCATAATTTTTTATATTTGTCATACGATCTTAAACAACCAAATACCAGTTTGAAAAAAATATTAAAACGTTGCAAGAGAGAAAAAATTGCAGAAGGAAAGAAAAAGACGATTGAAAGAAAGAAAAATTGCAGAAGAAATGATATGGAAAGGATGGGCAAACGAAAATATTTACAAAAAAATGCAGAAGAAGAGAAAAGGATGATGAATAGAAAAAAATCACAGAGGAGAAAAAATAGCAGTAGAGAAGAGAATTAATATGATGAGAAGGAATGGTAAACCTGGAATTTTTTTTAAAAATAGTCAATTTCATTCTCTTTTTCTTTTTGTTAAATGGGCCATAAACATTTTGACGGTTTGTTAGATTTATAAAAATTTTCTTTAAAATAACATAAAATATTTAAAGTGAATTGAAATATATAATAATATAGTTTATAAGGAAATTGTTAAAAATAGAAAATTTGACCAAATACTTATAAAATATAACAAAGATATTCTACCAATGATAAACAATTGAAATGCTACAGGTCATATTGATAGACAATGGTACAAATCTATCAGTGTTTATCATTGATAAAATTCAAAATTTTACTATATGTTTTAAATATTTTAGTTTATTTTACTATTTTTAAAAATGTTAATAGCTAGTTTATATCTAATAGTTAATTAAATTAGTAGTAATGATTTATTGATATTAATGAGGCTTTGATTTGTTCATATCCAAGTGTTCAAGTTAAGAGTATTGACAAACACAGATCAAGTGGGAAAATTCTTGCATAGTAATATCTTCGATTTTAAAAAATAAAAGCTGATTAAAGATCAAATATATGTTTGAAAATTTATGATGAAAAAGTTTTCAAAGTGCAAAGAGCGTTGGTTATTGGCAAGTGGGATCCTAAACATTTGTTTAATTTGGTACATTGTTTACACTTTCTAAGATTATCGTTACACTATGCCACTATGGGATGTTATATATTTTGACAATCATCTAAAATATATTTTCAAAAAGTGAGTTTATAAAAGAATGTGGTTTAGAATAAACAGTTAGAGCCAACTTTTAGAAAAATGAATTTTGAGTGTTTAATGGTTAATATCCCTAATTTGTATGAAACACTTCAACCAACATCTTCAACTATCCACACCAACCAACCTCAGACAACTGTCTTCGCTGATTGTCTCCAACGACTGTGTTGGGTGAACCATCGACCATTGTTTTTTACATGATCATCGACAACCAATTTTCATTTACCGTTTTTCCCACAAATGTTTTGGCCATCCTTAGGCCATTGCTTTTTTACAATTGTAACTGGACAAACTTTGGATGATCTTTTTTTTGTGAACCGCCACAAGAAAAATATTGCCCACCATTAACCACCAATGGTGAACCTCTCGTCATCGTTGTCTTCCTACTGTCTTTTGTTTAATGTTTATAGTCAACTTTCGTCTATTATTTTTTTGGCAACCATTGTTGGCCATTCTCCAGCAATTTCTTTACGAAAACCATCATCGATCAACTTTCAAAGAACGTTTTTATGGCAATTATTTTTTCTACCACTAACTGTCAACTTTCGTGTATCATTTTTCACGCAACTATTGCTAACTAACCTTCGACAACTACTTATAGTAACAATGGTTGACAACTTTAGACTATTGTTTCGATGATCATTGTGGACAAACTTTTATTGATCGTTTTCAATGACTATTGTTAATCGACTTTTGTCGGTCGTTGATTAACAACCATTGTTGGTTAGCTTTTGTTGATCGTTTTTCAGTGACTGTTGTTCATTAACTTTCGTTGACCATTTTCAATGATCGTTGCTGGCAAACTTCATCCATCATTTTTTTATTACAGTTGCTGGCCAACAATTGACAATCATTTTTTGATAACCGTTATCCGCCAACATTTTTCAATCATTATTTGATGATTGTTCTCAGCCAACTTTCCTATAATGTCTTTCGATGGTTGTTGGTGGTCACTTTTGTTGACCTTTTTCTGTGATAGTTGTGGGCCAACTTTTATCAACCATTGCATAGCAACTTCTGTCGACTACTGTTCTGTGACCATTGTGGACCAACTTTCGTTAACCATTTTCGTGGTCGTTACTTGTCGACTTTCCTCAATCGTTTTTCGGTGACCGTTGTCGGTCAACTTCGTCAACCAATTTTCTATGACCATTATCGGCCAACAACCAACAAAAGTTTTTCAGTGATTTTTGTTGACTGCCTTCGAACGATCGTTATCACTAACCTATGATTATCATTTTAAAGTGATTGGTCGCAACCTTCAATCACTATCGCCAAACTCCAGGAACAAATTCTTTTATTATAACTTGAAATTATATATTAAAGAAAACTAGTTTATAACAAATCAAACAAAATATTACCTAAAAACACTTTTTTGCTATTGCAACACTTTTTTGTGTCATGTGTTAGCTTTTCGTTAGTTATTGTCTACATATGTACTCTCACAATATTGTTCCTTTGTAATAATTGCTTATATATTGACACTTCTTGAGTATCATTATTTTTCATATCACAACACGGGTTTTATTGTCAAGCAATTACTTATTATTACATTTTTTTGCTGTAAAAAATTGAAGTCTGTAATTTAACAAGACACATTTATCGTTACCCATATATGTTTAGAAACATCAATATAATGAAAATGAAAATTTAAATTACATTGTCTTCAGTGAAGGTTTTACAAGAATCAATTACATAAATGGTAATATAACAAAATACATGACACATATCATTAACCTAAAATAGTGGAAACTAAGGCATAAATCGACATGTTCTTGTGGTTCATAGATTCTTCGAAAACATGCAAAATCATTGAAAATGAACGTTAAATATTTATTAAGTACATGCCAAGCAGACTTCATCTTCTTAATAAGCACAGAGAAAACATCAAGAATGCATAGAACTTAATGAAAAACATAAACCCTACCGCAAGAATACTAATGCAAAAGACATACAAAAATATCAAACTTATCGATTCAAGGAAGAAGTTATTAATGATAGATGCATGAATACCAATGTGCCTCTGTGCATTTATTGCCAAAATGATTCTTTAGTCATATAATTAAATGGTAGTTTGTATAGTTTGGACAGGGCAAACGAAGGAGCCGAGGGGTTAGTCTTTCACCTAGTGACCAAATTTACAAAGGACAACGTATCAACTTTCTAAGTATATTTCAACATAATTTCTAAAACACGCACATGTCTAAACATCATACGACATAACTTTTATATAACTAATATAAATGTAGGATAGTCAACACTACAACACGTAATCTAATTCAACTCACGCAAAACAAAATTTCTTGTTCATTTGACAAATATTACCTTTCAGAAAAAGATATGAGGCCTATATTTCAGCATTCTTGATCATAGTCAAATATTGCCACATCGAACAACCTACAAAACATACTAATTATAAGAAAAACTTATGCATACGACATTTACGTCCACATCCAGAATTATATGCTTCCAACACAACTTATTTTAAATTTTAAATCTAACTGAATTACGGGAACTCAACAAGTTTAAGGTGACAATTGTTGAATTTAAAACAATGTTTAAAGTGGAATAAGTATTCCTGGCAGACTCACATTCATTAACTACAACTTCGAATGAAATAAAAGCTAATTGTGGGGAGGGGTGGTATCTTTGCTTTACAACTATCCATTCCATGTTCATACTCGAAACAAATATGAATGCATTTCTAAAGTTGACTATCACTAAAAGTTGAAGACTTACCTATTGGTAACTATTACTTGTTGATTCATAACAAAAGAATCTTCCTTTTCATCATGAATTATATACTTCCAACCAACTTGAGTCATTGGATCAGACTGAACTTAAAGAACTCTAACAAGTTCAATGTGACAATTTAGGTATTTAAAACAACATATAAAGTTCAATAAGTATTCATGATGGGCTCGCATTTTGGTTAACTACAACTTAGAATGACATAAAATTAAAGGTATGTATGTTACATTAATTAGGACATAAACCACTTCAGTTGGGGGTGGGGGGTTGTCTTTGCTGTAAAACCATTTGCTTCCAGTTTATACTTGAAACGAATATGAATGCAATTTTAAAGTCGACTATCATGAAAAGTTGATTATGATTATTCATTTAGGGTGGATTCTTAAAATTCACAAATTCTTCTTGTATCTTCTCTGGGTCTCGAATAATTCCGTAGGATCAATGTGGATAATTTCCAGATCAAACACCACCAACAAAGCCTTCTTTTACATTCTGTTGGCATACACAAGGTGGATTGTGGGAACCTTGTGCAGATATTAGGAGAAAGGGATTTTGTTTTTTCACCAAAAAATAAAAAACATGTGCAAAATTACTTCTTCTTGAGAGCACTAATAGAGAGATCTTTCCTATTAGAGTAGATCGGTATATTGAAAAACAAATTGGATCTCATATCCCATTTACAATAGGTGAGGGGAGTTAGTTGAACCTATTGACACGTTTTAGAGACGAGGCAGAGCGACCGATGTCTTAAAAATGATTATTTTAAATTTAAAAAGAAAAATAAAAGGACTTACCTTCAACCTTTTTTATAGTGTGATTGGTTATCAAAGTAAAGTAAATAATATTTAAAATAAAATAATAAAATAGTCGGTAAAAATTAGAGTTCAGTTTAAGAACTATTTTTTTATATGAGAGTGCTAGCACTCCATGATATATGTTTAGAAAATAATAGTCAGATTTAAATATTAAATTGAAAATATTTTTTACTTGAGGTGAGCTCTTCCTTCAAAATACATATTTACCCTTGTTGTCTTATGAAGATCAAATACATCTTACATGGTCAAAATTTGGTACTAACATTAAGTTTTAAGAGAAACTTTTTATTTTGTAATTTCGTGTGATTTTTTGTTAACTTAAAAATATGAATATAACTAAAAAAATCTATACATGAAGAAAAAGAATGAGTGTCTATGTATGTTTTTATAAATTTTGTTGTTTTTTATCAACTCAGGACAACTCAAATAAATTGGTCTTACTAAATGTAGATACTTTTTTTATATTTATTTTAAAAGACGAATATTAATGCTACTCTTGAAAGTTCAAATTATAATAAAGTTCAAAGTTAACTGTTTCATTCAAATATTAATAATAAAGTTATTTAAATTTAAAAAATAAAACGTTTCGTTGAAAATTTTGAGAGTTCATAAGTATTTTTAAAATAAAATACTCACAATTTGCATTTAGAACTAATGGTAGTTACTTAGAATATTACCAAACTTTTATAAAACTAAAGTTTACAAGTATTTTCTATAATTTATCTAAGTCTCTCATTTGTTTTGTTGAGTTTGAATTGAGAAAGCAGTTTTGGTTCAGTCTCATATAGAATCTTTTCTTTATCAAAAAAATCTGTTCGATTTGGATTTTGTTTGACTCCAACTTGTGATCCCCCACCTCATCCCACACCTAAAAGTATACAATCCATACCTTATTTTTCTTTAAAATTCTGAAAACGTTTCTAAATTTTAAAATTTAAAAATCAAATGAAAAAAAAAAAAAAGAACTAGTTATAGTTATCCAATGGACTTTTAATATTCATATACTCTAGAGGAGAGCATTAGAATTACGAATATTTTTATGATTAAATGTATCTATAGTGATATGCTCACTTTAAATTCATGCCTAATTGTTAATTCTTTAAATAGAAAGACTTGTCATTCTTGGAACAATTTTGAGTCAAATTTATAGTGATTCAAACGTCATTTATTCAAAAATAGAATTTAGTTAACTACTTACTAGAACATTTTTATGCATTTGTTTTTTAAAACACTAAAAATTGAGAAATAGAACTATGATAATTATTTATAGATTCTAAATTTTCAATTTTGTCATTTGAAATAATTTTTTTTTTTTCATAGTTACATTTGAACATTCATAGCTCTACTCTAGTATACAACTGACCACCGTATAAAAGTTCTCATTGACCAAGTATAAAGATCCAAGATTAAAAAGAAAAGGGTAATAATAAATACATTGCCAAAATTATTTTGTAAGATTGGAAACCTACCAAAATATAAGTCAATCAAGCAGTACATCCTACAAAACTATCAAACAACAATAACATCTATGCTTGATCTGTATTTAGAAAAAGCAAATTATTTTAGTTTTCATTTATATGAATTCATTGGAGAAAAGAAAAAGTTAAAATACCAAGAACCTAAAACATTTTAAAAAAAAACAAAAGAACATCGAGAACCATTCCAACACCTAAAAGGTGTATAAGATCTTACATTAGCCTAATCATCAACGGCATATAATTTCAAATGCTCTTTACGCTCCAAATTCCTGAAATCTCTAGTCGAGACAGACCTCCGAACCTGACCCATGATATGTGCACCATGGTCTTTGATGTTGAAGGTTGAGTATTCTCTTGTCTTAGGCAAAGGAGGCAAGTTGAGGTTATTAGTTACCTGAAGATGGCCTTGGATTCTTGATGACTTCCTGTTAGAGTATGAAGTAGGAGATAGCAAGAAGTGAGAGCTCCCTGTTCGCCCTCCCGTGTTCACACTTGATGAGGTGCTCGTTGTCTTTCGACCTCCCGTGTTAACACTTGAAGAAGTGCTCGACA
>JBBPDI010000015.1:11722413-11749084 GCA_037974545.1 Cucumis variabilis | reverse complement strand
CTGGGGATTTGAGAGAACAGAAAACTGAATGATGAAAAATGGAGTGGCAATGATAGCGAATGCTGTTGAAAATGGATCTTGGCGTGCCGTTGTGGGGAAGATGATGATGATGATGATGATGATGATATTATGATAATGAGATATTCTGTAGTTTTAACTTCAAAATTGAAATTGAAGCGGGAGAAGCCATTTGGAAGAGAGGAATTGGAGTGTATAGTACAAAACATTTAAAATATTGATACCTCCCAAATGTCTTGGTTTCACCAAAATATCCATTGAAGTGTGAGGATACTCCATAGATATTTTTTATAAAACTATTATTAAAAAAAGTTATTAGTAAATAAACATTTAGATTTTACACTGAGTTAACATTTTTATTAATGAAATATTGGCCCCAAATTTTGAAAACAAATGAATTTTGGTTTTATGCTGATGTCAACTATGTAAAATTATTATTTCAACTTCAAATCGAATCTTCTCCTTCTTTCTCGTTTTGCAACTTTTTTCTTATTCTGCTCCTTTTTTACTATGTTTTTTCTGTCTTCTTTTGTTTCTTCTTCTTTCACAAGGCTAGAAATCAAAAGGTTTTGTCTTTTATTTTTTGCAGTTGTGTCTGCCATTTTTTTTTTCTTAAGGGTAGAAATTAAAAAGTAGGAAGAATTGAAATCGAAGGAAAAAATTAATCGTAGTTGTGTCATATAAGGAACAAAGGAAAAAACAAGAGTATAGAGTGAGAAAAATGTGTTCCTGTGAGTTTTGGGGCCAAATTGATACTTTTGCAACTGGCGTAAGTAGAAGACTGCTTTTCAAGAGTTTTCTCAATGTTAGACAAAAATAAAAAAAAAATAAAAAAATTAAAAAAAAAACAGTTAATATTTCTTTTTTGTATATTACGAATATGACAAATATGACAAATAATTAATTATATTAAACGACTATGAGATGACATCAAAAAGTTATCTGCTTTTAAATTTGCTATTTTTGTAATTTAAAAAATGTAGTACATGGACTCTATTATCATAAACTTTTTCCAAGTGCTCCAAAATCATTTGGGTCTCTAAAAATAGGTCATCTATACAAATTTCCCTTTATTGATTATATAATATTTGTCGGAGTGAAATTTGATATTTTTTTCTATATTTTGTAAATTGTTATATGATTTAATGGAAGTATTTATGCACGCCTCATGTTAATGCCAAGCTTGTAGAAACTAGGGATGCAAGAATAATCCGAATAACCTAACATTTCGAACTACTCAACTCATATTATATATGTTGAGTTGGGTTAGTTTAAAATGTAGGTTGTGTTGGGTTGAAAATTTTGGGTTTTTAGAGTTGGGTTGAGTCTCGGGTTTAGGGTTAGGGATTGAAAATTTCAGGTCAACCTAACCCAAACCAAATTAATAATATATATCATTATATATATATATATTATTTATTATTTATTATTTATTTAATATTTATGAATAATGTTTGAAATTTTGAATTTTTTGGATGTGTGTATTTATCAATATGACAGATACAACAGTTTTAAACTTTACAAACATTAGGAATGAAGAAAAAACAATATAACTCGACAACTCAACCCCTATTTTAAGGATTGAGTTGGGTTGGAAATACAATTCGAATTGCCAACCCAACCAACCTGAAACATGGGTTGGGTTGGAAATGTCCTCCCACCCAACCCAACCTAATCCTTTACCACTTTAGTAGAAAAACATAAAATATTTTTTAAAATATCAATGATAGAAATGTAATAATCTGCGTATAATTGCAAAAATAAATCAATAATGAAAAATGTGTAAAACATTGCAATATTATATTTGTAGTTAGATGCTAGGAGAAAAATGATACATATATAGGATTAAATTTTTGTTATGTAAGTATTTTCACATTTTATAAGTTAGAATATTGAAATGTCGTGAATCAATATTTTTATTATGTCATATAAACATTCACAAAACATTAAAAAAAATAAAATGTAAGCAACTAAATGCCACTAATGTACATATAATATAAATAATACATATATTAACTTGTTTAAAAATCATCAAATGTTGATTTATTAATTTAGTTATTTGTGTTTTTTAAAAGTTATAATTTTTCACATTTATTCATTTATATTTTGTTAATGTTTCTATAGAGATTTCTGAAAAATTAAGACATCAATATTTCTATTGACATCAATGATTATCCATATATTTTGTATTCAACCATCCTTCACTAGTTTTGAATTAAAAACTCCTGCATTTATTCATTTACAAAATATGTTTGTTTTAAAATGTTTATCTAACTCAAAGATATTCTATATAATTATGTATCTCGAAGAAAACTTGCAAAAATCTTGTTTCTAAAATTTCGAAAAAAATGTTCTTTCACACAAATTAAAGGTGCCACACAACACTCCCTAGCAACCACAAAGATAGAAGTAAATCAATGATAGAAGAAACAACAAAACACACAAGAGTTAGTAATTTAGTTTGATGGCACTACACCTACACAAGAGTTAGAAATTTAGTTAGCTGGCATAACACCTACATTTGAGGGGCGCAATGTGTCCAAGAAAGATAATCCACTAATATAATTGTGTCAAACAATTATAATATTGTACCTATCTATATACACTCAAGATTACAGTGACAAACATAGAGCTAACTCAGTGAACACTTAGATCCTCCAAGATGCAAGGCTTCTTCTCTTTAAAACTTAGACTCCTTCTAAGTATATGTCTATTAGTGGTGAATAATTTAGGCTCCCACTAAATGTGTGAGACTCCTTCTCACTTGAAGTTATCTTTTCTTCTTCTCTTTGTGAACTTTCTTAAATTGAGTAACTTAGGCTCCCTCTAAAGTGTATAAGAACTCTCTTCTCAAGAATGAACCTTACACTCTCCCTAAAAATGAGAAATCCTCCTCAATTGAATATGCTTTAGGCCCCTCCTAAAGCATTGTAGTAAGTCTGAAATGAATGCAATCTTCAACAAACTACTAATTTCATCCATCTTCTATGCCTTAAGTTCAACTCTTTCTCATAAAAAGTATACTTTAACCTCTTATGATCAGTGAAAATATATTACACCTTTCTCCAAAACAAATAGTGTCTCCAAATTTTTTATATGTGTACTATCGCTGACAAATCTAAATCATACGTTGGATAATTTCGTTCATGAGCTTTCAATTGTCTTGAGGCATAGGCTATTACTTTCCCTTCTTGCATCAACATGCAACCTAAACCTTGATGTGACACATCACAAAATACTTCAAATTCCTTTCAGGCATAGGTAACACGAGAATGGGTGGGGTAGTGAGTCTACGCTTCAACTTTTCAAAACTCTTTTTGCATTTATCCATCAACTTGAGCTTCACCGCTTTCTTTGTTAATTTTGTTAAAAGAAGTGCTAACTTAGAGCATCCTTCAACAAAATGCTTGTAGTAACCTGTCAAACCAAGAATACTTTGTCCTTCATATAATGTCTTAGGTCGTTGGTTGTTCATTTTGGAATTGATAATTTCGTGTGTGTGTAACGCAAATGCAATATGTCACTAAGTCAGGTCATCGCGCATAATGCGCTCACTGTAACTCTATGTATAGCATGCTTGGATTCTAGGTGATGAGTCATAGGCCATGATCATAGCATGCAAAATGCTCATTATGTACCTCTTCATCGCATAATACTTAAGTCCTCGTTGAGTACAAGTTTTCCTACTGAATTTTCCTTTTACAACGACGTAATGCTTTATGGTGTTGAACTCGCTATGGTAAAATAAGTTAACCATACCAGGTCTTATCACATTCACCCCTTTGAAAAACTCTTGCCATCCTAACACCTTGATAGGTGATGCGATGGAAGGTGTTAGTTGACCCTCAAATGGGAAGAGTCCTTTCTCTACTATAAATTGTATGCTTATGTCCTCTAAAAGAACATCTTCCCTTTCGGCCTCTAGGCTCACCTCTTCTCGCTAAGCCCTTGCTTGATTTTTGGCGTCTTGACCTTTTGATGCCTTTACCTTCTTTGACCACTTTTCGCCCATATTATCTTCTAGTGGGTTCATCTTTTTTACTTCTTTTTCAAACTTCTCACAAAACTTTTTGAGGGGTTTCTCTTTACCCTTGCTCTTCTCTGCAGAGAGAGCTAATTTCTCTGATGCGTTGAGGAGCTTTTCCCGTTCCCTCAACTTTCTTTCCTTATTCAACTTTTCCACCAAGGTCTTAACGCCTTTTCCCTAGTCTTTCATTTTTTGAAGCTCTGACTTAATATTTTTCTTCTTTTTATGAGCTTTTATCGTCAATCTCCCAAACTCAATTTTTGCGATAGATAAGGAAGGTTCTTTCTCCCCTTCCTCCTCTTCAGAACTTGTATGCTCTTCTTCCTCACCAATCTCCTCTATTTCTTTTTCTTTTTCTTTTCCTTTTTCTTCTTCGCCTACTTTTTCTTTCGCCTCAGCTAGTTCTCTCAATTTTTCTCTTCTCTTATTTTTTTTCTAGAAACAATCCCAACATAATTCTAAATTCTCCGTTGTCATTGGTATCTCTCTACCCTTAAAATTAAAGGGGTCAAAGCCCTCCGTTCCAAAAATCTCACTTGATCAAGGTAGGGTTTGGACGGAAGTGGGTTAGGCTTGCACCAACACAGAACTGTTGGAGCGTACTACTTTTAATTCTCTCTTCTCAAATTTCTCAATTACTTTGTCTCTGACCATTGTTTTAAAAATAGAAACGGGAAATGGCTAGAACGTAAAGAGAGAGGATAAGATTCTTACTTGCTTGCTGGAGAAGACAATCAAAATGCTTAAGAGAGAATGGTTACTTGAAAACACTCACGTGGCGAAAAGATTATAATTAGGGCTTTTGAAGGTCTTTTAAAGAGAATGTTAACTTTTGTTAAGGAGTGGTTACCGTGCGGTTATCATCATGTGTTTTAATTGAGACTTGATGTCCTGACATGTCATTTTAGTTTTTGAGGGAGGCTTGCAATCATGACTATTACAATTTGAATTTTAAAAGAAATGAAACATTTCAACTTCTCTGATACCCTAATTAAAACGCATCCTTTTTGCTCGACATCTTGCGAGAAGACCACAACACTTACTGCATTTTGACAAAAACTTTCCGTCAGATGGCTTCATCGCTCAAAACCTAACATTCCCTATCTACTATAATATTCGATAAACTATCGCTTCCTATCTTAAGACTAAAGGATATACAACGATGAATACAAAACTCATTTACAATGTCGTGACATGATCGGGACGTCGAGTGGTCGACATCTTTGTTTATTTAATTTTAATAAATAAATAGGTTTGAAGGCACCATCAACCATATTAAGGTAAGATTGGTCACTCAAAAAATAAAGAAAGATGGTCTACGTAAATTCATAAGATTTAATTTCGAGAGTCAGTTGTGTGTAGGAAAAGTGTTACCACCCTACAACATCCATAAAATGATTACCCAATTTTATCTTTTAAACTAAATTAAAGAAGGTTCATAGAACAAGGTTTTTTATTTTGTTTTTTTAAATGTCCCTGGTTCTCAATTCACATCAAATAAAATAAAACCTAAGCATGAATTAATAATTATGGGTGACATAAGAACCATTAAAAAAATTATGTTTATTTTTTGTTTCAAAAGATATTTTTTTATTTATTCACCTCAAGAATATTAAGATACCAAACCTTATATTTTAATCTCCATCATAGGTGTCTAATAAGAAATTTCATGTATCTAAGAATTAATAAATTCATAAAAAATACTACTTAGTCTCATTTAAAATATAAAATTGTTTATAATTTTAAATACAGTTTATTAATTAAATTTCAAATGAAGAAATTTCATGTATTTATGAAATTTAAAATAAAAAACCCATAAAAAATAATATTTTTTTCTCATATTTAAATTTAAAAATAAATAATAAGAATAATAAGAATAAGAATAAGAATAATACTAACAAAATAATGTAAAATTTGAGAAATATACATGTTGTGAAATAGTTATATAGGTTGTGTAAAAGTTGTAGGCATGTCGTGAAGTAAGTAAAGTAATATGGTGAGATAAAATAATAAATAATATAGAGATAAAATAATACATAGATAAAATAATTGGATATTTTTAAAAATAAAAAATAAATTAAAATATTTACAAGCTATAACAAAATTTTGGATTCTATCACTGATAATCTTCTATCACTATAACATATCAATGACTATCAGTGATAAAATTTGCTATAGGTTGTAAATATTTTATAAAATTTACTATTTTTAAAAATTTTCCTAAAATAATACAAGGATAAATAACATAAGCATCCAAATAAATAAAGCAAAATGCAAAATAAAACACAACGTACAATATGCAGTATGTCAAATAAATAAAAATATGCAGGATGTCAGACACAAAATAATTAATTAACACAGCATGCGATATGCCAAATAATTAATTAACACAGGATGACTGGATGCAAGAATGCCAAGATGTCAAATAATTAATTAACGTAACATGCATGATGTCAAATAATTAATTGACGCAGAACAAGATGCCAAATAATTAATTAACCAGAATGACATGATGCAACATAATTAATTAATGCAGGATACCAAATGAATAATTAACACAGGATACCAAATAAGTGCCAAATAATTAAGGCAGAATGTCAGGATGCTAATTAATTAAGGCAGGACACAAATAATTCAAATAAATAATTGACACAGGAGGTTCAATGTATGCCAAATAATTAACGCATAGTGCTAGAATGCTAATTAATTAATGCAAGATGTAAATAATTAATGCTCAAATAAATAATTAACACATGATGCCAAATAAGTGTCAAATAATTAACACATATGCTAATTAATTAAAACAGCATGCCAAATGAGTGTCAAATAATTCAACACACTGAATCATGAACCATGAATTTAAAAAAAAACACAATAAATTTAAGCTACAACAATTAAATTGGCTTAAATTAAAAAAAAAACTTACATAGCAAACGGACTTGACTTAAATCCAATAAAATTGGAACCACACTTGATTTAGAGAAAACACTTCTTTCTCAATCCTCTCAAATCCTCCCAAATGAAAAGCAAATGAAAAGGTTTTTTTTACTCTTTCCTGTAAAAAAATCTCAACGTCCTCTCTGAAAAAATATTCTTTTTTTTTATGGGGCAAGGTTGACCATTTTATTTTTAGATCAGAGTGAAGTGGAGTGAAGGAATCAGAGAGAAAGTGGGAGAGTGGTTGAGAAAAATAGGGAGGGAAAAAAGCTTTTCTCTTTTTCTCTTTTTCTTTTTTTTTCTTTAATTAATTTTTTTTTGTTGTTTTTGTTTTTTTCTTTTTTTTTAAAAAAATTAAATTAAATCTCAATTTCAATTTCTTTTACAAAAATAAGATAAACATAAATAAAAATAATAATAATAAATGAAGGACAAAATAAGTATACTTGTACACTAATAAAAGGATGCGAGAGGAAAAATTGGAAGAATTATATGTTTCAGGTTCTTTGACAAGGAGGAGTTATGGTATCATCGCTTCTGCTCCACATAGCTTCCTAAGCGCATTGTTCCTGAACTTCATTGATTATTTACGTCATGCCCTTAGTGTTCTGATTGTTCATCGTAATAAGTCTCTGCTCGTAATCATTCATTGCAATGTTCAAATGATATTTCTCGGTCCTTGTCGCTTAGTTAACTGAAATTATATTTTTTGTTAGCTCCGCGCAATGTCACTTCTATTGATGACTTCGTGTGTATATAATGCAAATGAAATACGTCACTAAATCAGGTTATCGCACGTAATGCACTCACTGTAACTCTCTGTATAACATGCTTGAATTTTAGGCGATGAGTCATGGGTCATGATCATTGCATGTGAAAGGCTCATTATGTACCTCTTCATCATATAATACTTAAGTCCTCATTGAGTACAAGTTTTTCTACTACTTGCCTAAGTGCAAGCGAAACAATAGGTTTACCTGGATGATTTAGAGTCGAACATTGGGAATTGTTGATAGACATTAGTTCTAGCGAATTACTCATTAATTGGGCATTATGAGAATTAATTACAAAGGTATAAAAGAATCAGAACTAGGATTAAAACTACTTATGTACGCCTAGAGAATCTGTAAAGGTGGGGTAAATGGATGCAAAATGTAATTGTATGTGAACTAACTTGTATGTGAGAAAGAGTGAAAGAGGTCTACGCGCCAAATGTTTTTTATGATTCACTAGTTTCTTTCTCTATTCCATATCATGCGTTTAGACATTAAAGTCACGTGAAACAGACATAACACTTATGTAAAGTATATTTCCAAGTACTTATGCGTTTACAACAAAAGTTACGCGTTCTGATTATCTTCTTGTGTGTTTTAACCTCATTATTCTAACACAATGAGCTATAATAACGAGTATTTATATACGCTATCATTCGTTCCCATTTTTCTATTACCTTAACCTTCTGTGGATCAATGTAACCCTTTAACTAATATCACATGTCTGAGAAATATGACTTGATTCAACCAAAAGTTACATTTGCTAAATTTGGCAAACAACTTCTTTTCTTGCAGAGTTTGTAAGGAAATTTTGAAATGCTCTACATACTTTATCGCTCATCTGAGTAAATCAAGATGTCATCAATGACACAATGAAAAATTGATGCAAATAGTGATGGAAAACTCTATTCATCAAGTCCATAAAAGAGTTGGTAGATTGGTCAACCTAAAAGGCAACACTAAAAACACATAATGTCCAAAACATATTTTGAGGGTAGCTCTTGGTACATCTAACTCTTTAATCTTAAGCTAATGATAACCAGAACACAAGTCTATCTTTGATAATACTAAGGCTCCTTTCAACTTGTCAAATAAGTTGACTATACTTGGCAAAGGATACTTATTCCTAATGGTCACTTTGTTCAATTACCGATAACCAATACATAGTCTCATGGTACCATCTTTCTTCTTCTTAAACAACATTAGTGCTCCCCAAGGTGAAGTACTAGGTCATATATAACCCTTATCCAACAACTCTTACAACTGACTCTTCAATTCCTTTAATTCACTTGGTGTCATGTTGGTTGTTAGTTTGATTTAATAATTTCATGTGTGTATAGTGCAATTGCAATACGTCATTAAGTCAGGTTATTACACGTAATGTGCTTCTCATAACTTTCTGTATTGCGTGCTTTGATTCTAAGCGATGAGTCATAGGTCATGATCATAGCATGAAAGATGCCTACTATGTGCCTCTTCATCGCATGATGTATAAGTCCTCGTTGAGTATAAATTTTCCTACTACTAGACCAAGTGCAAGTGAAATAGTAGGTTTACCTGAGTGATCCAGGGTTGAACACAGGAAATTGTTTATAGATGTTAGTTCTAGGTTCACGTATCATTTAGGCAAATTGAAAGAATTAAAGAATAGCAAATGTAAGACTTGCTAACTGTACGGTGAGAGTCTGTAAAATGAGACTCAGAAGAAGGTGTGATGATGCAATCTAATTTGTCTCAAAGAAATGAATGGAGGAATGTCTACGTTTTATCGTGCAACTAAATAATATGATAAGCTTAATGTGACGTAACTCACTAAACCATATTTATGATTGAGGTATGTTTCTCTCGAACTCATTATATGCCACACACGGTCACTTTTAGAGATCTATATGACTAAGTACGACTTTGTGAGTTATATCCTGAAGGATTTACTTATAACCCATATAGGCTTCCGCGATTAAGGATTGCTACCTCTCAGTACCATTGTCCACACTTGCTCTCCTTTCGTGATGCAAATGTTAGGAATAACCTCACAAGGAGAGATAAAAATCTTTCTCGCTCGCATTAATTAGGTTTTAGCTACTTTCCCTTTCGGATAGTTAGCAACTAACACTGGTTCGACGATGTAATTAGCTCAACTAATGTGATATAGCTTATAAGCAATTCTCCTTATCAAGAACTTATTGTCTACTTAAGCTACAACAAATATACTAACAGATGGAAAGTATAGAGATGCTCGATTGAGATTTTATGTGTGTTCAAAGAAATACAAAGAATGTAGGTCACAAGCCAATATACAATATATGCAACACACAATATAAAGAATGTAAACTTAAATGGAGGATAGAGGCATGAAACAATGTTACAAAATAGGAGGCTGGTAGGAGTAGCCTTCTTCTTCTCCATCCCAGCTATAAGCTTTCTAAACAGGCCCATACTGGCCTCTCGTGGTCCATTCAGACTTCCCTTCTCTTAGCGAGGATGAAGTGCTTGTATAGCCTGCTTTTCGACGAGAAACTTTTATTCCTCTAAGCGTGTCAGTGCTGACATCTGGCCCTTTAAAGTCACATCATTCCAACAACCATCCTTATTTTCTAGTGCGCTTTCCTTGCGTGATGTCGTGGTTTCTTGTCTGGGGTTGTTAATCATCAAGCTAGTTTCCATTGCACCCCCTTTGTGTGAGATATCCTGTGTGATTTGTTCTTTTCTTCTTTTTTCACTTATCCTACATTTAGACATGATAATCGCGTAAAACAGGTATGGCACTTATGCAAGCTATATTTATAAATATTTATAAATTTACAATACTAGTCACGCGTTCTGATCATCTTCTCATGGTTTTTGACCTCATTATTCAGATAAAAAGAGCTATAATAACGAACATTTATGTGCGTTATCACAACTCCAAATTTAGAATAATGCTTGTCCTCAAGCATCGCTCCCTATTATACTTGTCCTCAAGCACTATTCCTCCTTAAAGACTCACCTTCCCTTTTTTGCGTTTCGATACTTCTCAAAATGCGAGCAAGTTTTATTCATTATTTAGTACTAACTAACATCGTGTACTTCTTTCTATGAAGGTATTTCCAAATTCAGAATGTGGCAAGCTTAACAGTCAAAATACCCTTGTTCATTCCCCACAGTAAATCTTATTTTCAACTTCAGAAATAGCTAAAATTTTGAAAAAGTTTCAAATCCCTTTTATTTGGCAAAAGAATGCTTTTTATTATATTTACAATAGATTTGGTGTTGAGTGAAAAATCATAGGTACTCTATGAGTCCGTTTCTCTCCTCAATTGTAAGCTTATCGCCTCTTATTACTCAACTCTCTAAATTTTTACTTCTGAAGTTTTGCTTCTTTATTTTTTGCGAGAGGAGGCAACCTAGGAGTTGTTATTTTAATTGAATTAAAGAATACCAACTTTTTTAAGGTTTTTCACTTTTGGCTTAGTTTTAACTTTTGTTAAAACGCCTTACTTTTGCATGCCTTACGAGATTTTTCAAAAAGTTTCCAAAATTTTAGCGTTGATCTCGTACATCCTCAAATTTAAAGGTTAGCAAAGGCCTCATTACTAAAAGTGGATATACAATTAGAAGAATTCAGCTATGAGTCTTTAATGGAGTGTACACATAGTTAACGAATATTGATTAATGTGGTTAATGAGTTTAGCCAATTAATCTCAAATCGTTGTAGCTTCTAATCTGTAGGTCCATTATGTCCCTTTCCTAGCTTGTAAAGGGTAATAGGATTTATTTATATTAGTTGTAATTTGAAATGTTCAAATTTACTTTGGAAATTAGTATAATATATCGTGATACATAATAATATAAAGTTTATCAAACTTTATTATATAAATTTAATTTTGGATATGATTCAAAATTAATTTATGAAAAATAAAATATTTGAATAAGTTCAAATATTAATTTAATATGAATTGGATTCATATTAAAATTATTGGTTATTAGAGAAACTCATATTTGAATATGATTCAAATTTAATTTAAGTTAAATATAAGATATTTAATTTAGCTATTAATTAATTGGAGAATTTATTAATAGTTTAGTTCTATTTTATTTTATTAAATCGATAAAAAAAACTATAAGATATTGGAGAAATATTCATTAAATAAGATTTAAATAAAATATTAATTAAATAATTTAATTAATTATTAACTAATTGATTAATGGTTAATTAATTAGCATATTTTAAATTTTTATTAATTTAATATTTTTAATAGAATCTCATGATTCTCTCCTACTCCCTTTCCTATTCTAGGAAGGTTAATGGTTAATTAATTAACAACTTCTTTTCTTGTAGATTTTTCTTCAACTAATAATTTTATTTTTCTGCATGCAAAAGAGTTTCTCTAAACTTTTCCCTATCTCAATTGGTTCCCCAAACCAATCTCGTCCCAGAGGATAGAAAGGTCTTCGATGGGTGGTGTCCCAATTTGGAGATTTTATTTGTTGAGTCCGAGATGTTAACCAAGTAAGTTTTTGTTTCTCTAATCCATAATTACAAAGCATGCTTAGCCTTTAAGCCTTAGTAAGAAAACTAGTTTCTTAATTATTTTTGTCAATGTACTGATATTTTGGGATTCTCAAAATAAATTGAAAAATGGTTTTGTAAAATCTTCCACTATCATAAGACTTTTATCGCTTCAAATTTAATTTGGAAATCACAAAATATCAGTACATTGGCAATATTTAGAATCAAAATTTTAAATAAAAAACTAAGCATACTTTTAAAATTAAAAGATACAGAGAACTTGCTCTTGTTGACGTCTCTGAATCTATAATCCACCGAATTAGGGACACCACCCGTCAGAGACCTTCCTATCCTTTGAGATCAAATTGTTTGTGGGAACTAATTGGAATGTGAAAATGTTTAAATAGAAACTATTTTGCATAAAAGCAAAATAATTGGTTTTTATTGATTATGAAAAACTGCTTTTCTTTTGCATATTTATAACTCTCCTTCCTTCATGGAGTAGGAGAGAATAATCATGGGATTCTATTAATTTAAAAAATATTAAATTAATAGAAATTTCAAATCAACTAATTAATTAACAACTAATTAATTAATTAACTAAATCATATTTAGTTAATATTTCATTTAAATCACATTTAATGAATATCTCTCCAATATCTTATTGTTTTAAATTAATTTAATTAAATAAAATTACTCTAAACTATTAATTAATTATTTAATTAATTAATAGGTAAATTAAATATCTTATATTTAACTTAATTTTGAATCATATTCAAATATAAATTTCTCTCATAACCAATAATTTTAATATGAATCAAATTCACATTGAATTAATATTTGAACTCATACAAATATTTTAGGAGAATTTTTTAAAATAGTAAAATAAATTGAAATATTTACAAGCTATAGTAAAATCTTGGATTCTATCGATGTTAGTCTTCTATCACTATATCATATCAATAACTATCAATGATAGAATTTGCTATAAGGTTGTAAGTATTTGTAAGATTTTCTATTTTTTAAAATTCTCCAATATTTTATCTCTCATAAATTATTTTTTAATCATTATCCAAAATTAAATTTATATAATAAAGTTTGATTAAAATATAAACTTTATATTATAATGTATCACCATACATTATACTAATTTCCAAAATAAATTTGAACATTTCAAGTTACAACCAATATAAATAAATCTCATTACCCTTTACGAGCAAGGAAGGAGACCTAATGGACCTACAGATCAGAAGCTACAACGATATGAGATTAATTGGCTAGACTCATTAACCATATTAATCAATATTCATTAACTGTGTTTACACTGCACGAAAAACTCATAAAAAACTCTTCTCACAATAGATATATTTCTTTGTCCATGGATATAGACTAATAACAGTAAGTTAGTCCTTCATGAGTGTCATAATGGCAGCTGGATCAAATTATGTTTTACCTCTGGGTTACATCTAGTCCTTAAATACAAGTGCTCTAATGAACAATCTATTTATGGCTCAACCAATAAATAGAAACTCCTCTCGTGCTATAAAGAGGGTAGGACCCTTTGTTCACGTTTTAGAGACACCATTTAAGAAAACACTCATCTACTTACCCTAAAATAAGGAATGAGTGAATTCCATCTTATGTAATTATGTTCTAAGCTTCTCACTCGGTCTTGTCCCCAAAATGATAAGCATATTGAGTCGACAATCTGACAACTCTCACTTGTACAAATCAAAGGACAATCTATCACGAACAAGAGTTCATAATACACTCGGCATTAAGACTAAGTTACCTTGGTCATCCTAATGAAATAGAAATCTAACTAGTTAACAAAGTCACATCTAGTGGTTACTATTTCGTGGTCTGGTCTTATGCAAACTCATTGCATAGGATACCCTCACTCACATGTCACCTACACAACGCTTTGGATCATTGCGTTTGTATCAAATACAAAGTGAGTCGTATCCATAATGTTACCAGGATAAGGTACCTAACCTTATCCCTATACTATATACCCTATAAGTTGATCTCAAACATTGATGCCTGTAAGACAAAACTAATAATATAAACAATAAAATTTATTGAAATTATAAAAATAAAACTTTATTAATAATGGTCAATAGACTATATTTACAATCTATGAGTTTTAGGACATAAATCCCTACAAATGCTATATAACTCACCAAGCTATCTTATGATTAAAACATGCTTCTCTCTGAGTCATTGAACGTCACACTTGGTCTTCTTCATAGATCCAAATGACTAAGGGTAGCTAGATGGTTGATATCTAGTAATACTTATTTATTCTACTTAGAGGGCTTCACATTTAAGGACAACAATCTCTTGGTGTCTTAGTCCACACTTGTTCACCTTTCGGAATATAAATAATGGAAGTCTCCTCGTAAAGTTGAGAAAACTCTTCCTTGTGTGTGTTAGCCACATCCTTTCTACTCACCCTCTCGGAAAGTTGGCAACATACACTAGCCAAGTGTAGAATGTACCTTAGCTGACACACTAAACGATATGAATAAATATTACTTATCGAGGACAAATTATAAACCTAAACTACTAATAACAATAAGACAGGTGAACAGTAGAGGCATGGATGGATTGAAACGTGTATAAACATGTAATATATAAAAAATTTAGGCCTTTGTCCACTGTACAATATGAACAAAATATATTACAAAAAAATGCAAAAATGGAAGGAAAGAAGAGTGGATTGAAGTACAAGTTTAGGGTGAACGAGGATGATTCTTCTCCTCTCAAAATTTGAGCTTTTGCTTTACACTCTGATCAGAAAAGATGAAGAAGTGTTGTATATTGATAACATGTGGAAATAACCATTATTATAACCCTTTTTATTAAAATAATGAGGTTAAAATGCCTAATGGATGCTCAGGACGCATAACTTATGTTGTAAATGCATAAATATTAATAAATATGACTTACATAAATATTATTCCTATTTTATGCATGTAACATGTATAAATGTAGGACATGTGGGAAAAAGCAAAAATAAAGAGCAATGCGCATGCAATATCTCGCGCAGAGACAAAGTGATGGATCGCACTTGACAACTAATAACCTCAAGCGATGAACCTAAACATCACGCAAGGAAAGCTCACTAAAAGACAAGAAAGGTAGTTGGACTAAGGTGACTTCTCAAAAGTAGATGGTTGTGCTGACACACTCAAAGGTACAGAGTTTTCTTGCTAAAAAAGAAGCCTATAATAAGCATTTCATCCCCACCAAGAAAAAATGGGAAAGAAAGAGAGAGACTAAAATGATCGAAGAAAAATACACAAAGAGAAAAAAGGAGAAAGCTTGAATAAGCTACCTGGAGATTAAACAACCGTGCTAAAAGAAAATAATCTTTGTTGTTGATCTTCAAACTTGTAATAACATTTCCATTCTTCTTTTTTTTCTATTTTTTATTCCATCGTAGTCTATGTATTGTTTATATTGTACAGTGGCTGAATGCATAAATTACATGTTTATCACTTTTCAATCCACCATTTCTTAACTTTTCATCTATCTTTGTGTAATCAAAATAGAAGATTTGCGATAAGTTCTTAATAAGAGGTTCGGCTTATAATTCTTATCGCATTAGTTAAGCTATTTTTGTCACTTGGCCAATGTCAATCACCAACTACCTGAGAGGGAAAGTAGCAAGGATAAGGTTAATGCGGCGCAAGGAGAAGTTTAGTGACAAACTTCAGCTTAGTGAGATAGCTTCCAACATTTATATCCCAAAAGGTGAAAAGTGAAAACAATGGACACTGAAAGGTTTTTGTCCTTAAACGAGAAGTTCTATAAGTATTACAAGTCAAGTTCCCTAGATATAATTTGTCTAAGTAAACATAGTCAGTTATATCCCGAAAAGCAGACAAGTGTGGCTTGTAAACACTTCGAGATAAGATCACCTTAATCATGTGCCAATTATGTAAATATAGCTCGTTAAGATTATCTCAATGCCTTATCATTTTAATAACACGTAGAATTTCCTTCAACAGTTATTGGCATACAAGTTAGTTTAATTTATTCTCTCCCAGCTTAATTGACTCTTTGTGTGTAAGTCTTGAGTTGTAAATAAGTAGTTGTAATTAGTGTTACATTCTTTCAACTTAATTGACATGAAGCCTAAACGATAAGTGAAATCTAGAACTAATATCTACAACAATTTCCAGTGTTCAATCCTAGATCACCCAGGTA
Organism: Cucumis variabilis; assembly: GCA_037974545.1. Lineage (NCBI taxonomy): Eukaryota > Viridiplantae > Streptophyta > Magnoliopsida > Cucurbitales > Cucurbitaceae > Cucumis > Cucumis variabilis. The sequence goes on along the minus strand of JBBPDI010000015.1, from coordinate 11,732,625 downwards.
AACCTATTGTTCCCTAGCACTTAGGCAAACCATCGAAAAATTTATACTCAACGAGGACTTAAGTACTATAAGATGAAGAGGTGCATAGAGTGTATTTCACAATGCTATGATCATGACCCGTGACTCATCATCTACAATGGAAACATGTGATTCAGAGAGTTACAATGAGCCATTGTGTGCCATGACGTATTGCGATCGAATTAAACATAACTAAAACCATTAAGTCCAAGCATGAGAGTGTCTAACAACACACTGCAACCATGCATCCGATGGCTAGGCTAATCCATACCACCAACTCTCTAGGTTTTAGACGTATGCCTATTTAGGCGTCTTTTGTGTTTGTGGCAATTTGTTCAGACATTGCTCTCTTTCTTTGTGAAGATGAAGTGCTTTTTATAGGCAATTTCAAGCAGAAAACTTCTGCTCCTCTAATCTTGTCAATGTCGTTGCAGGTCCTAGAAAGTCACATAACTCCCAACTACCATTCTTGTCTTGTAGTGAGCTATTCTTGTGTGATGACATGGTTCCTTGTCTGGAGGTGTTAGTCGCCAGGTGAGTTTCCATCGCATGATCTATGCGTGAGGCATTCTTTGCAAGTTGCTCATTCTTGTCCTATTTCTTGCATTTAAACATGATAAACGCGTAAAACAAACATGGTGATTATGTAAGTTATATTTCTAAATACTTATGTGTTTGCAACACAAATTACGCGTTCTAATCATCTTCTTCTGCGTTTTGATCTCATTATTCTAATAAAAAGGACTACAATAACAGACTTTTCTACGTGTTATCAGTTATTTAAAACAAACTTAGATCTTTACTCCCAGAGACTTAACTCTATTCTGATACCAAGTTGTTACACCCCTGCCCCGGGCACCTACTTGCTCATCTCGATATGTGACATGATGTAAGTCAAAGTCGTTTGTCTCTTGAACAATCTTAACTGACACATGACATGCAATTGTGAAACAATCAATAACAAAAGTCTTTTAACTTGAAATACTTAAAACCGTAAGGTGACCCACTTGAAATCTCTTATAAAATATAATATGGACAATGAACAAAACATGAATAAATAAGTGTTTGACCAGCCACATGACTATTTTGAAACAAACAATGTTCTTGTATAATGAAAAAATAAGTTGGCCTAACAGTCGTACGTTCAGCACCTAGAGATCCACAATTTGTACCTAGAAAGTGGAAAAACATTTTTGAAAGGGTAAGTCAAAAGACTTAGTGAGCAATGGTTTTATAAAATAGGTTGTCGTAAATATTTAGTATAAAACTGAAGCTTAAATTCATGTATCAGCAAATAGTCATATTAAACATGAACTTGAAACATTTGCATAACATTTTTAAGACAATTCTCCATAGCCATAAGCAGTATTAACCCCTTCGTTCGAAGATGGAACAGTCGATGGGTAGCTAACCCTCCTCCTTTAAGGCATAACAATATATCCTTTCTGATGGCTCATAGTTAAAAATAGGTTCGTCAATCGTACCATCAGTATGGAGTTAACCACGTTTATACAATAGGTCTCATCGAATATTTGGGCATGGATAAAAACATTTGAAAACATTGAAATATTTTCTTGAAAGTTTTAAAATAGTTCATTGATCATGAAATCATAACATAGCTTGGAAGTATCATTTCAGTAATATTTATCAATAACATGACTTGTATAAGAACTTGAGATCATGTTTAGCAAACCTTTTACAAAATAGTTTGTAAAACTTGGAAACATATTTAACAATAACATTTTGACTTGTAAAGCTTGAAATCATGTTCAATGAATACTTTGAAAATCCTGATGTTACTCACAAGCTATTGCTTGTAAGCTTGAAATCATGTTCAACAATATCATTTAGAAATCATGGTGTTACTCACAACCTATTGTTTGTAGAGCCTAAAATAATGTTCAATAAATACTTTGAAAATCATGATGTTACTCACAAGTTATTGCTTGTAGAGCTTGAAAATATGCTTAATAAATCATTTAGAAATCATGATGTTACTCACAATCACTTGAATATTGCCTTGGTCCTGGAAATTCCTCTAATATTCCTTGTCCTGAAAAATTTATTCTTTATCCGTAATTAATTCCCTGAATATGAAAGTATTCAAAATTTCTTTAAAAATTCCAAAATAAAAAATATGAAGACAACCCAAAATAATTCAAAGACAATAAAAAATTATTCAAAAACAGCCCATCAGAGTCCAATGAATATTGTCTTGTGCAGCGGCTGGTCGCACGTGCATGGCTTAGGGCCTGTCACGTGATAACCTCAATGAGGTAGGGCGTCCATCACGTGCTAACCTTGCAAGAGGTGCTGCACGAGTGCTTGCGCCTACCTAGTGTCCCTTGCATGCCTAGTGTGCATTTTTATTTCGCGTACATCGTTGTTGCGCTAACCTCTTACAACAGTATCATGCGCGTAAGCTAAGTGTGCACCTTGCCGATCAATTGAGCCATGACCTTGTCATGTGTGTGAAACCTGACCCAAAATAACCTCTATTGACAAAACATCAAGCCCTTCTCGCCCACACATGCATGACTTACGACCACTACCCAAACACTATTTAACTTATAGAATCATGACTCATCTTTGGAAACTTATAACTTCAAATCCATAACTCTTTTGACAAAAAAGTCCTTCTACAAAGTTTCTCTAAAATTGTCTTAACTTTCATACCTCAAATTTGTGAAGAAAAATTTCATGTAATGAGTCCTATAGCCCTCAGGAAGTATACCTTGCTTAGTTCCTCCTAGAAAATGGCATCTTCGCCTTATCTTGATCCAATCGCAAACCTTCTTGGTTCCAAATTGATCAGCAACCCTCTATCACAAACTATACTCAACTTCTAAACATTCAAGACTAATTTAAGTGATTTTTCACGAGTGAGTTATAAGAAGTTGATTGCTGAAGTTGACCTATTTATAGAGTCCCTTGCATGTAATTAAGGTGACACTTAATCCTTCATTAGTTTCACCTCTTAAGCATGTATCTACACCTTAGAAACTCCTTCACATCCTTCTTAATCACAAAATGTATGATGACATAGAAATGACATATGTTCTTACTTTCGACCAAATGCCCTCATGGTGCCACATACTTGTCCTACTTATATGGCTAACCTCTATGTCATTTTCCATAGCCCTTGGCCACCTAACATCCTTCCATGCCTAGCCTTGCTTCCTTAAGTGAACAAGCCTTATACTAACCTCTAAACACTTATCCAAACCTTCCTTGTATTAACCCTTTGTCCGTATAGCCTCTCCTCGCCTGACACCCTTCCTTTAACCAACTAACCTCTAAACACTTCCTTGCATGCCATGTCTCTAACCTCTTAAGGCCTTACTCACATGGGCTTTGGCCACCCAAAGACAAGCCTCAATATCTAGCTAACCTCCTTTGCTTCCTTGCCTAGTCAACCAAACACCTAAGCATCAGCCTTGAGAGGTTAGACCCTTACATGGCTGCCTATACCATGTCCCAACGCCTAGCCTTTAGAGGTTCTCGAGTTTCTCTTTGTCATCAAATGACACCTTTTTAGAGGTTATCTTTCCTTTCTTTGTCGCCCACATAACCTCCAAACATCTAAAAACTAAATTTTTGACATTTAGCTAAAATTTCTCAACTTTTCATTTATTCACAAACCTAAACTTGAACTCCAAATATTTTTACCTTCTTTTACCATAAATTTCATTTTCTCTTGTCCTTGACTAATCTTAGAAAATCCAAAGGTTAAAGATATTTTGAGTTTCACATATGCGATACTGATTTCATAATGATATGCATGTACTACAAGTTTTTCTCTCTTTACCACCAAAGTGTAACCGAAGAGAGATTTTCTGGTAAGTTTAGGGTCAAACTTAGGGAATTGGTGTTCTAATTGAATCTATCGTGCAACTAATCATATGTTGTATACTCTATATAGTGTAAGTATGCATACTATGTCTATCCTAATTGTATACACTAAGGTGCAATTGGTGGTGCAAGGTGAACATGACGTAGAGTGTAATAGAGTGTGAACTCATGTAACAGGCATAACATGAAAGAATACCTAACTAATTAATTGTAATGTATTGTGCATTAATATTTTGAGGCAATACAAAACATTTATTAACTTTAGAATTAAGGTGAGTGTTCTCTCGGCATCTTCACCTTACTTGCTCCTCTCTTGGGATCCCAATACTTAAAGTTAAGATATAATTTGTATCTAATTAGTTTGTATGCATTACAAGCAATTTATCATAATTTAAGATGAGCATCCTTTCGATGCTTTCATTGAACATGTTAGCATTTCTGCATTTGAGGCCTTAATCCAAAGAGAGTTTTGTTGAAGAGGCATTCTTCGAAGAAGGATGTGATATGAGAAAAGGGTGATGAGAAGAGAAGTAATTGGGTTTAAGTGCCATGGTGTTAAAGTAAGCAACACGATGAGAATTAGCTGGTAAGGAAGGAGCACGTGATAGATGCTAAGGACTAGGCGTTGGGTGTAGTAGCGTGCGAAGAAGTGCTTGTACTTAAGTATGGTCGCAATGAGGAAGGCATTTTGCTAAAAATTAGACGTTTGTATGAGTTGATTAGACAACCCTCTTCGGTGAAGTAAATGTTTTGTGGCTTTCTGAGGAGAGAGTCGGACAATAAGAAGTTTAGCTTTCCACGAAGATAAGGTGTAAGTCTCAAGGGAAGTGTATATTCATTATTGATGTTTGGCTTACGTATCCAGTTTGGGTTGGCTGCACAACTCGGTGAAATGGAAGGGTGACATGTGTAAATCCTAAAAATGATCCATGGATGTGAAATGTCACTATAAATAAGACCAAAGTCTGAAAGAAAAAGGGTACAAGATGCTAACATTCTGATAAAATAACCAGAGGAAGTTTTGAGTGTTGAATGACTGGTTGAGAGGAACCGTTGGACAAGAAGAAGCAACCACAAGCCAAAGAGAGAAAGAGTTGAGGCTAAGTATTATTGTGAGAGATCCTTATAAAAATGTTGTTGCAAATGATTTCACATCTTTTTAAATAAATGTTTTGCGAGGTGACCCTTGTAAACGAATGAGTGGTCTTTAATCGACGAAAGAAATGTTTTAATTCTTATGATCTCATGCTTGATTTTTATTGCTTAGAATTATTACTATTGTGGTACGATGTGTTGTATGAAAAGGTTCTAAGCTAATATTCTTTTGGCATTGATTGTGATGATGAAACGATGCAGTGTAGTGTGATTTATTGCAAGATGCTGATGGAAATCAAAGGTCTATCACGAGACGCTAGTGAATATAAATCCCAGGTCTAGGCGATGAGATATTGGTGAAGTGAATCCCAAGTCTAAGTGAGTGTAATACGTGTTCTTAATGAGAGACGCTGGTAAAAGTGAATCCTTCACCATCACGAGATGCTAGTGAAGTGAATCCCAGATCCAAGTGATGAGATACTTGTGAAAGTGAATCCCTAGTATAAGAAAGTAATAAGTATAATGAGACAATGGTAGAAATCCCAGGAAAATCGTAAGACATTGGTGAAATGAATCTCAGGTCCCATTGATGATTAGTGAATGCTTGATGACTTAAAATGTGTGGTATTGTTACCATTGTTGTGTCTTTGTTTGATGCAATAGAATCTTGTGATTATGATTTAATGCGGTGAGAATTATTATATATATGGAATGACCTTGTGGTTATCATATTTGAAAATGTTATATTTCCCCAAAAAGTATTTTCTTAAACTCATCACTCACTAAGTTTTTTATTTACGTTTTGAGTTTTCTTTTACAAGTTGTCAAGCATTGAAGCCAAGTAAGGAATGGATGTCAGGCGTAGAAGTCAAGTAAAGGTGGGTTATTATGTAAACTTGGGCAACATGCAAGCCATGTCATCCTATATTGTGTTTAAGAAGTTAGTAGGCAAGGGTTTTGCTCCTTAATGCTAAGGATTGTTGCTCAGTTCAAAACAGGGGACGAGGGCTGCACTTAGGTTGGTAAGGCCAAATTCGATAAGCAAAAGAGCTAAAGAATATAGCGAGGTAAAGAAAGCCCTAAAGGTTTTTCCTGAAATGGTTGCTGAGTGACCAGGGAGAAGAATAAAAATGAGGTCCTTACACCTCTAAGTGTCCTTCATCATAAGGAGCAACATTGGTTGGTGGAGGAAGAAAAATGGATCAGAACTTAGTTTTAATTTTATGATGATTTGTGAGAAAAGGAAAGTAATTTGTAAAGTGTTAAGTTAATAAAAAGAATAAACTATATTACACTACAAGAAAATAGAAATCTTCCAATGCGTAAAAGCTTCAGGAGATATATATAAAATCGTCGAAAAAGGATCTCCCGATGCATAAATGCGCTTCAGGACAAAAGTCAAGTGAAATGAGTCGGGAGATAATTCCCGATGCACGTAACGAAGCATCAGAAGATCCTAGACATATCCTTACCTTGTATCTAGATATGTATACAACATCGAGATATGTCTCGAATCTCTCGATACTTTATTTTATGCATCGGGAGAGCCTCTATTTTGTAAAAAAATAATACCTTCCATTATTAAATAGAAGGTATGTTGACAGTGGAGATTGGGTAACCATCCATTTTCTTATCATAACCATCTCCATCTTCATCATCTTTGTTGCTTAGATAACCATCCATTGCATCATCTTCTTCAAATTCTTCCCATTTTGTAGCTTCTGTGTGCAAACGAGCATAAACATACAAGATTCAATCAAAAATCCAAACCATGAAGACATACTAGCAATAAGTAAACAACAAGAAAAATAAACCATACTTTACCTTATAAACTCACCATTCTTGCCTAGAACATGAAGAGCGATTACAACTCATTCCAAACTTTTTAATATAACAAAAACAGAAATAAAGAAGAAATATTGGAAGAGAGAATAAAAAAAGAAACCCACTGATAGAAAAGGAAATTAAGAACAAATTCAAAGGGTTTATATTTAGGATTTTAAACTTTGAATTACCTCTAACGAAGAGGTCGTGACAGAGACAAAGATTGAGGGAATGGTGGAGGCAGACAAAGCAGCCACTGTAACAATGACGCACTGACACTAACAGTGACAACGATGCAGACACTAACAACGAAGGAGCAATCCTAACGCACTCCATTTCTACCCATCCCTTTTTCCTTCTTCACATATCTGTTAGGGGGAAGGGGTTTTTTAAAGGCTAACTCCTTACGCTTTACTTAAAGCATTAAAATATATCAAAGAATTGCTAACGCTCTACTTTAAGGTTGGGATATATCTATGAATTTCTGACGCTTTACTTAAAGCATTGAGATATCTCCAATAACTCTTAACGCTTTACTTAAAGCATTGAGATATATCCAAGAACTACTGAAGCTTTACTTAAAGGGTCAAGATATTCCAAGAACTCTAGATGTGTTGCTTTGTGCCTTGAGAATTCTTGGATATATCCCGATGCTTTAAGTAAAGCATCGGGAATTCTTGCCTATAAATCCTGAATTTTATTGAACTTGAATCTTCTCAAGAGCTTATAAGGATTAGTTTTAAGTGAGGTTAAGACAAGGAAGTAAGCTTGAGAAGTGTTTTGGTAAGTGTAGGTAGAAAGAAGGAAATTTTAGCTAAGTCCATAGGCTAGGCGTTTTGGCCTTGGTAGGCGGCCAAATGAGGAGAAAATAACCTCTAAAGAGGTTATTTAGGCAAGAAGAGAGTGTGCTAGGTGACAAGCATTTTATGAGTTTGTGGCCGAGAGAGTTGAAATAACCTCTAAAGTATGCTTAGCGTTTTAGTTATAGGCTAAGCAAGAAGAAGGTCATTGGAGGTTAGATGGACGTTTAAGCTTGGTGAGAAAGACTCCTTTAGAGGTTAGCATGCATTTTGAAGCTTGTCATTAGGCGGCAAGAGTTAGGTTTGCGGCAAGGCTAGAGAGGTTAGTTGGCATTTTGGCTTGGTGTTTTAGCATGTCCTTGATACTTTGGCCGTTTGGTTAGGCTAGATAAGGAAGAGATGGAGTCGGTCAAATGGATTCCAGGTGTCCTTTCATGCTTAATTTAAATTTCGACTGAAGGAGGTGTCAATAAAGTTTCATGTAGGCTTTAGTAATAGGTCTCTTTAGATTGCATTTTCTCCCAAATTACTCGTGTGAATTTGATGATTTCACTGTCAAATGTTTGTATTTTGAGTCTATTTTGTAGCTTGGGCTGTTGGTAATTTTTTAGTGAAGGAAGGTTGAGTTTGAATTAAAAGAAGAGAGAAAGGTCATTCTCAGGTGAAATTTGAGCAGTCTTCACTTCAAGGAGGCTACAAAACTCATTATGAGCAGGTTTTGACTGAATTTTTTAGGTAAGAAATTTAAGTGATTTTCAAGAAATGTTGTAGAAGAAAGTATTTCCATTTTAGTTATGAATTTTAAGTTATTAAGCTCTAATCTAGAAGTAAGGTTCTGGCTGAATTATGAGTTTATGCGTTGGTTGAAGACTACCGAGTGACAAGGTAGGACTAGGTGAGACAGACATGCGTTTTGGACTCAGAGAGGTTTTTGAGACGTTTTAGGCTTATAATGGACGCATAGCATGCATAAGATGCGTGCGCACCCAGCCTTACACGCTAAGGAGGCATAGGAGAGACACTAGGCACATGACCAAGTGAGGCGTGTGACGTGCCTGTGCATGAGGTTAGCATGTGGGCATGCCCAACGCGCGCGAATAACCTCTTCTGAGGTTAGCGTGGACAGCCTAGTGCACGTGGCCAAGACCCTATCGCCCATCCCTATACACCAACCATGCCATTTAGGTGTTTTTGGGATGTTTTTTATATTTTAGGAAATTTTAAGTAAAGTTTTGTTATTTTTAGGATAAAAGGAAATTAATTGGATTTTTTTCACATTATTTCAGGACAAGAAGAAATCGAACAAGCTTATCGACCAAGGGTTTGAACTACTATTTGTGAGTGTAAAATAAGTTTAAAGTGTATTTCTAAATCTGATTATTTATCAAATGTTCTAAGCAAATTTGATGGGTTAATGTTGAGTTTACTGATTTATAAGCATGTTTTAAATAGTATTGAAGTATGTTATTGAGAAATGATACGAAATCATGTAATTATTGTTAAGTTTATAGATATTTGTGAAGCCATGATTTACGAGCATGTTGGAGTTTTTGAATAGAAAAGTTTATTGTTTTAGAAAGTTATTTAAAAGCATGAGTTTAAATAAAATGATTTAAAGAGAAAATCATGGTACTCTATATATATTGAGTTCTCGATAGTCAATGTGCACAATCAGGGGTATACTGCAGTTAGCCTCTACCACCGAGTCCAGGCAGGATAGTCAGACCAAAGGTGCTCCACTATCTTGACCAATTTTATTATATATTAGCATGATCAAAGGTGCTCTACTAATTCGATCGAGGTTTAATTGGACAATAAGATCGAAGGTGCTTTGTTATCTTAACTAAGTTTTCTTGGGTATAGAGTATACAGAGATAAAAGAGTGTAGTTAAAGATTTTATAAAAATGTTATGTTTATGTAAGTTTATGAAAAAGATTTAAGTATGTTTGTTTTAAAATGTATTTTATAAAACCATCACTCATTGGGCTATTGATAACGTGTATAAACACCTGGTATTATATCCTCTTTTATTAGAATAATGAGGTTAAAATGTTAGAACAAGACAAGCACAGTGGAAAAAGGATAGGAAAAAATACCCTAAATGCCCATAAATTAACATGCAACCCTTAAACTAAACAATTAAGGAAATATTACCTTTGTAGTTTTTCTAAACCTTGATATCTCCATTTTCTTCCAATTTAAACAACCACTAGAGGTCACCTACTATCCTCCGGACAAAGAACTGGGTTGTGGGACCCAATTTAGTGAAGAAAATAGGAGGGTAAGATAGAGAGAATGGAATTGGAAATGTATATTTGAGATTTTGGAGAGTGAACTATATTTTCTAAAAATATATTTTAATTAGCAAAAAAGAGGAACCCAACTATTTAAGAATACTCCTATTTATAACTTAATAACATGCAAAATTGTATGTAATTAAATTGTCAAATCTCAACACCTAATATTCCACTAACAATTAGTGGAACTCTTAGTGGGCTAGGTGTCTACATCTCTTGTAGCCACATATTCCACTAAGTGTTAGTGCGATTATCCAACAAAATGTTGGATTTTCCCACTAACTTAGTCCAAGGGCAAAAAGGTCATTTGACCTTTCAAGTCAAA
>JBBPDI010000015.1:11705204-11717837 GCA_037974545.1 Cucumis variabilis | reverse complement strand
TTATGAGAGATAAAATATTTAAATGAGTTCAAATATTAATTTAATGTGAATTGGATTCATATTAAAATTATTGGTTTATGAGAGAAACTTAAATTTGAATATAATTCAAATTTAATTTAAGTTAAATGTAAGATATTTAATTTAGCTATTAATTAATTGGAGAATTAATTAATAATTAAGTTTTATATAATTAAATTTGATTTAATTAAATCTATAAGATTTTGCAGAGATATTCATTCAAATAAGATTTGAATGAAATATTAATTAAATTTGATTTAATTAATTATATTAATATAAATCTATAAGATATTGAAGAGATATTCATTCAAATAAGATTTTAATAAAATACTAATTAAATATGGTTTAATTAATTATTAATTAATTGATTAATTGTTAATTAATTAGTAGATTTGATAAAAAGAATCTCATAATTCTCTTATACTCCTTTTCCTATTCCAAGAAGGAAAAAGAGTTAAAATATCTGGAAGAAAACAATTTTTCTCAACCAAATTCATCCAGAAAAATGTCAAGATTTTTTCTCTCTGCAAAAAGAAAATAATTTCTCTCAACTATCTCTAAAAATTTTTCCATCTCAATTGTTTCCCACAAATGAATGTCATCCCAGAGGATAGGAAGGTCTCCGACGGGTAGTGTCCCCAATTCGGTGATTTGTAGATTCAGAAACGTCATCGAAAGTAAGTTCTTATATTCTATAAATTAAAGGCATGCTTAGATTTATAGTTAGAATTTTAATTCTAAAATTTTGTCAATATACTGGTATTTTAAGATTCCCGAATTAATTTGGGGATTGGACTTGTAAAATTTTCCGCTGCCATAGGGCTTTTATCCCTTAAGTTACTATGATGCATAATGTGACTGTTAGAGATAACTGTTATTCATGGCTACATAAACAACTGTTATATATGATTGAGATATGTGATGACCTTGACTTGTTATGAATACGATATGTTATCAATGAGATATACTATGATTGAGATACGTTATGTTTGAGATATGATATGCTACACGTATAGGCTATGGTGTTCTGTTAGCTTTTTTTAATTAAAGTTATACCATATGGGTGTCCCTCGGGATCACCACTTATTTATGCCTGTGTGGCTAGCTTTTATGAGTGATTGAATGGGGTCACTATCAGTCCAACTCTCTTAAGGTGTTTCCTTTGGGTTCATTGAGAGCCCAAATTTATTCCCACTAGATCATTGGATAGTATGCATTTGGAAGCACAATAGTTATGCAGTACTTTTTTACAGGACCCTAACAGGAAGTTAACAGACACCTAGCGTGACTAGTAGTGGGTCCCTTACTGAGTATATGTTTGTACTCACTCTTTCTATGTTTAATTTTTCAGGATAAGGTAGAGGTAGAGGAAAGTTGACGAATGACAAGTAGTGACTGTGGTCCCCCATAGGGGAAAGTTTATGATTTCTTCTACATTTAGGTTTTCAGTATTTGATTTACAGTATTTTATTTCAGAACTCATGAGAAATCTTATGATATTTTCTTTTTATTTTATGTAGGGCCCGAACTTGTGTTTTATTTATTAATTTTTTCTTTACATACTTTATTGATGAATTATAAATGAATATTTGAAATGTTTCCTTTAAAATTTAGTATTTTCTTTTATTTTAAATAGAAATGTCTTTATTTGTTTTAGTAGTAATGATCTCAGCTTAGTATAAAGTGTTGGGTCGTTACAATTTAACTTGTGTTTACCTTAGGAAGTTGAAAAAATTGCAGAGAATTTCGGTGAGCTACCACAAGCAAATTCAGCAAGAAAATGCAGTAAAGTGCAAGGGATTCTTGATTGAGACCTTAAGGAGGAGGTTAACTTATTGTGAGTGGTTTCGCCTTAAAATGTATTCAAACTAAATGAATCTCAATTGTGTTTGAATCCATATATACATATTTCTCTCCTGAATTCTTGAGTTCATTGATTTCTATTATGTTTCTCAAATTCTTAAAATGAAATTGGCTTACAAATGAATTGGATTTGATACTGATTTTGAATGGTTGTAGTGAAATGATCTTTGGTACTCTATTTGATGAGATACCTCGCACTATCTTTCTGTTTTTGTATGGGATGTCCTATTCTTGCTATGTGTTCTGAAATAGCATGCCTCATACTTGTTATTTGTCCTAGTATGAGATGCCTTATACTTGCTGTGTGTTTTTGTATAAAATGCCCTTTGCTTGCTCTATGTTTTGGCATTGGACGACGTGCTATGCATAATGAAATTGATGGGAAACTTTGTTCTCGCGTTGAGATTACTTCGTGCAACCACAAATCAGCAAAAATGTGTGATAAATGCCTAATGTATTATAGTGATCTTGATTTGAACCCATATTTTTATTCAAAACACGGGTTTATTTATATTCCACGGTATTGTAAATAGAGATTTAACGCATTATGGCGAGTACTTGTTTATTAAATGTGTTGATGAAAAACTCCACTCACTAAACAATTTTGTCTAATATTTCAAGTATTCAATTTTATTTCCTCACCCCTTTCCCCTCAGGTAGCAAAAGACATCCAACATTTGACTTGTCGTCTTGATTGCTTGTCGTTCCATAAACAAATCACATTTTCTTGTTAGTAACCATAGTCAGGTCACTTGTTATTTCAAAATTAGTTCTTATCGCTCCTTAAGATTGATTTTTGTGTTTAATCTGCTTACTTGTGAGGCGTTTAATGTGTTATCTCATAGGGAGATACGGATTCAGTGTCTAGGCAGTCACACCTCCACATGGTCTCATGAAGTGATCTTACGGCAGGGTGTGACATGGCCAGGATGTTGGCATCTCTTTCGCATAAATTGCACCTTTTCTCAGGTTAGTGAGGATAAATCTAGGAAGGGGTGTGACAGCAAGGCTTAGAGAGGGCAAAAGATTGCTTTGACTTCTATTACGGGTACCCTAGAGTCCTTATATGCTCTTTTGTTAGCATTCTCAAGTGCACTAAGGATAAAAAGCTTAGGTACATCGTTTTCTAAATACATTATAATTTGCATTTAATGCATTTCAAGTTACCAAGAAAAACATTTTTCAATTTTTTAATTATATGATCACATTCAACTAAATAAGCAAATGATGAAGGTAGGTTTAAATGTTATTTTATAAGACCGTTCTTCATTATCTTGGTGTTTTTCATATAGTTTTTTATGTAGTGTTATTGTTTACACAATATAATTTAATTTATATTAACAAGTATTGTATCATATACTAGGGGTGTTCAAAAAAACTGGTAACCCAACTAACTTGGATTACCCAACCCAAATCACAAGGGTTGAGATGAGTTAAATTTTGTGTTCGATTGGGTTGGGCTAGAAAATTGGAGGAAAAAAAATACTTGAGTCAGGTCCTTGGTTGTTAGAATAATAGTTAGGTTGGCCCAACTAGCCCTACTTATGCATATAATATAAATATATAAAAACACTAACATGTGTCATTTAGTCCCATCGGCTTCAAATATAAATGATCGTATTGACCATGCTAAACGATCGATTTGACTAGGTAAGCGGTCCTTTAGATCCTATACACACCATCGTGTAGTTCTTTTGAAATAATGGAAAAATGGTTTTAATTCTAAATGATTGTGTTGACCATGCTAAAGAATCGTGTTGACTATGTAAGTGATCATTTAGGGAATATCCGCACAATCTTGAAGTTCTTTTTAAATGATAGGAAAAGAACTTCAAATCTAAACAATTGAGTTGACCATGCTAAATTATTATGTTGACTTGGTAAGCGATCATTTAGATCATATCCACACTATCGTATAGTTCTTTTTAAACGATGGAAAAACGACTTTAAACCTAAATGATCGTGTTGACCATGCTAAATGAGCGTGTTGACTAGGTAAGCGATCGTTTAGATCATGTCAAAGTAAATATTTATAAAACAAAATAATTAAAAAGAAAAACGACTCACCCAATAGAGTTCAAATAATAGTTGGGTCGACCATTGCATATTGAACCGATAGAGTTCAACTTTTGTCAATCCGATTACTTTGGGTTGGTCCATATTTTCTTTCCAACCCGGCATATGTACACCTCTATCATATATACTATCATATTTAAACCAAATGTTTAACCATTGTTCGAAATTCTAAAAAAAATATTATATTTATGCACTATTCACACATTCAATGTAATAGTATTATGAAACTATGAGATTTAATTACATAAAATTTAATTTATATTGATAAAAGATTTAGAATTTGATAAGGTAAATTATAAGAGTACGTTAACCATAGTAAGATTTCTATATATTATTAAATAAAAAAATACTATATCAAATAAAACAAGGTAAAATCAATAGACAACAACAAGGTTAATTTACATATATCGAACAAAATTAAAAAATATTTACGGCTCGTGTAACAAAAAATAAAAACTCATGAAGTCACCATTGTATTTTCATAAATTCAAGATTTTTCCTTGTTGGTTTTGAATTTCGTGTTGAATGCCTAGACATTTTCTTCATATTATTACTTCTCCTTCTTCATGTTTACGATTTCTTCATCTCATCTTCCAAAATTTCTTTTTTATTTGTCATATCTCATCTTCGGTTTCATCTCCTTTTTCTTTTTCTTATTATCCAGTATTGTATTGAAATTGTCAAAAATAGGCCAAAAATAGAGGGATAAAAGATCTTTGGGATTGATTTAGAAAAAAAAAATTTAGGACAAATTAAGAGGGTGCATTGTCTAAATTACCCTACTTTAATTTTACCTTTCCTTCTCTTCAACGTAACAAAGAAAATGTAAAGAAAAAAAAACTCTTCGCGTTCTTCTTCTCTTTGTCAAAATATTTTGAACTTTCTCGCTGGTGTCGTTCGTCGCTCCTCCGATAATGAACATTAGAATTAGATACATAAAGGATTAGTAGTACGGGGATTATCTAGTCTAAGCTTTGAATTTTGTTTTCCTGCAAGGTTTCTTATGGTGAAGAATGAAAATTTTTATTTAGTTAGCTTGATGTTATTGCTAGTTATCTACTGTTGAAACCAAATGCTTATTGTGATTTTGCTGAATGAATAAGTGTGAATTGTGATTGTGATTATTTATTTATGCCATAGCGTTTTTGTCAGGAACAAATGGAAGATGTTCCAACAGAGATTCCCTCTTCTTCAAGGTTTTTCCAAGATGATCTTAATAATTTTGCTTCTGCATCACCATCTTTTCCTTCCCCATTTCTTTTGTTTCCCAAATCTAAGCCAAATGAACCTTTATGCCCCTCCCTGCTTGTCATCAACATTTCTTCTCCTTCTCTACATCTTTTCGATCATTTATCTGCTAAAACCCTTATTCGAAGTCTCATCCTACATAAAATTCCTTTCTCTGGAAACCATATCTAGTTGTCGGTTGATGACAAATCTTTTAATTCAATCGTCTCTAACCTCCATTTGTAACACACCCTTAATTCATTCCATTCCTAAATCCCCTCAATCAAACCCTTCTAACCATTTCAACAAAACCAACATTTCCATCTCTCTCTCATTTTCTTCTTTTATCTCTTCCTTCCCTTCGATGGCACCCTTATTTTCTCTATCCATCATCATTTTGTATTTTGTCTCTATCTCTTTTTCCTCCCCTTCGTTTATTGCCTATATGCTTTTCTTTTTTCATTATAGGATTCAACTGCTTAAATTTCTCAAATGAGGTTTGGTTGATTTACAATTTTGTTCAATTGCATGTTTCTTTTCAGATTTTTCCTTGACCGAAATACTTTTGCACTTGTGTATGAATTATATACCACTTATGCATCCAAATGTCAAAGTGGGAAATCTTTGGAAATATGAGTAATGCATATGACTTGGCTTGCCTTTTCAACTTGTTTTCTTTATTAGTTGCATTAGTTTTGATTTGTTATGGATAATTATTATTTTGTTGTATTATTCTTACTTTCTGTATGAGAGAAAGAAGCAATTAAATTAGTTGAGGATTAAGGCTGAGATATGGTTGTTGAGGAGAAGCTTGGTTCAAGTTCAACTTGAAGTTATTGCTCCTATCAAATACTAATTTGTGATTTTGATCTAAACAACAGGGATACTAGAGAATTGAGTTGCAGTTGAACTTCATTTAATTTTGATAACCTTTTATCTCTATTATAGTAGACCATGATACATCCCTGTATGCTTCTAGAATTCATCAGTTGAGTCAAGTTTTTTTTATACTTTTTTGTTATGCATATCTAATCGATTCACGATGCCTGTTTAATCCAAGAAAAAATGTTTTGATTACTTTTTTGTTATACATATTTCAGTTTTTTATGAATTTTTTTTTAGAAATGATAAAAACATATAACAATCTTTTTTATTTACAGAATTATTTGTTAAATACACAAAGTGTTTTTTTTTTCTTTTGTTGTTTTTCAGATGTCTTTCCATAGATTACTTATTTAATTATATTAAATTTTACCTTACACGTCAGGCTACGAAAATAGAAACTAAAAAAATGCTTATTCAAATAGTTGAAATTAAGTTGGAAAAGAGAAGGCAAGAAGACGCATATAATGGTGGCCAACTCATGCTTGAACTTTAATTTTTTTTGTTTTACTAAATGCTCCTTATTAATAACTTATGACCTATCTGCATAGATATGGTGTAATTAGGTTTAGGGTAGGCATTACTGGAATTGGAGTTGCTATTTTGTATTTCTTTGAACTTATGATGAGCCATCTAATTGTATTCTTGAAGTTGATCATTTATCATATATTCTATGACCATTGTGAGTGAGAAAAATTTTGTTCTTTCACTATCTTCAATGTATTATTCAATCCCTTACTAGCAAATATTTGTTATCTTTGAAACCCCAAAATTTCTTAAACCTTTGGAACTTGATAAGATTAATCAAGGACAAGAGAAAATAAAATTTATAGGAAAATGGAGTAAAAATACTGGGAAGATTAAGAGAACGAGGAATGTTGAAAAATTTGGCTATTTGTCAAAGGAAGAACATTAGGGATTTAGAGGTTATGTGGGCGGAAAAAGGAACCAAATAGCCTCTAAATGAGATTGGTTGGGCGGTAAAGTGAGGCTTGAAAACCTTTAAGCATAGGTATGTGGCCATGGTTAGGCGTTTTGGGCTTAGGCTAGGCGACAAAGCCATGAAAAATAACCTCTAAAGTATTGTTATTAGACGAGGAAGACCGCCTTGAGAGGTTAGTTGGACGAGAAGGGTTGTCACTTGAGTGGGCTAGGAGAGGAAAATAAGTCGGCGAGAAGAGGTTATCTATGCGTTTAGACAAAGGGCTTGGCGGCAAGTATGGAGGTTAGTGTGGTCCAGGAGAGTCTTAGGAGTTGATGCTAGGTAAGGAAGGTTGTACGTGAGGAAGCTAGGCGACCAAGGCTTTGCGTTAAGAGGTTGGTTAAACAAGAGGCTTGGCTTGGCGAGAAGAAGTAGAGGATATCCTTGTGATTAGGACATAACGTGACAAGTCTAGGTAATTTTATTTAAGAACTAATCCAGGTGTCTTAACCATATTATCATGCATTTTTATATGGAGGGAAGTTTGATGTGTGATTAAGAGCTTAAGAGGTGAATCTAAACAAGGATTAGGTGTCATCTTAATTTCATGCAAAGGCTTCTATAAATAGGTAACTTCAGCAACAAGTTTCTCACAACCGACTAGAGCAAAATTACTCAAATTGATTTTAAAAGTTCAAAAATTGTGTCTAGTTTGCGAGTGAGGGCTGCTGTTCAATTTGGATTCAAGAAGATTTGCGTTTTGATCAAGCTTAGGTGGGAAGGTCATTCTGAAAGAAAAAGTGAGCAAGGTGCATTCCAAGAGCGCTCTAGAATGCATCTTTTACAGATTTACTCTAAAACTTTAAGGTAAGAAAGCTAAGATATTGTAGAGCAACTTTATAGAAGAAAGTTTTCTTAAACAAGTTATGAAATTTAAGTTATGAATTTTCAAAGTTAGGTCATCTATTCTAGATGAAAAATATTGTTCTGGGCAGTAGGTCAATGTCATGCATGCTAGGTGATATGGGCTTGGCATTTTTGTTATACAGGTGATTAGGTGTTATTGAGAGGTTTGCGATAAGTCATAGCATAGGTGAGCAGCAAGGCATGTGCTTAGATTACGCGTATGATGTGAAAGAGGTTAGTAGGCGGCAAGCTGCGCGCACAGCACAACGCGGACAAGGACAGACAGTGGGCACCAATGTGTGGCCTTGTGTGCATGTTGTCCCTCATTGCAAGGTTATCATGTGGAGTACGTCCCCTGGCCATGCGTGCGCGGCCAATCCCATCCACTATGTTGTTGGGCATTATTGGACTGTTTTTAGGTTATTTTGAGTTGTCATGATTTTTTTGGAAATTTTAAGGGAAATTTTGGAGATGTTCATGATCAAGGGATTAATTAAGAATAAAATGTAAATTTTTTAGATTAAGGAAGCTTAAGAGGATTCTCAAGACCAAGGGTATATCCAAGTGTAATGACTCACACATCGATTTCTAAAAGTATTTATTAAACATGCTTTCAAGTTATTCATGGATTTGAAAAGTTACTTATGATTTTCAAGTTATTATTTCAAGTTATGATTTGCAATAAATGTTTACTGAAATGATATTTCAAGTTACTGTATGATTTCCTGATCAAGGAAATATTTCAAAACATTTAAGAAAATAATTCAATGTTTTCAACTGTTTTTAATCCATGCTTGAATATGTCATGAGACCTATTGGATACATGTGGTTAACTCCATATTGATGGTAGGATTGATGAGTCTTTAGTTTATGGGCCATCAGGATAGGTATATAAATACCTTAAAGGAGGAGGAAAACTTTTCATCGACTGTCTCGTCTTTGGACGAAGGGGTAAATACTACCCATGTCTATGGACAGTCTTCAAAAAGTTATGCAAAAGTTTTTAATGTTTAAAGGTTCATGTTATGAATTGATTGTTTATTGATAAATGTAATTAAGCTTCGATTTTACCCTAAAACTGTTTATGAAAACCTGTATTCTAAAACCATTTCTCACTAAGTCTCTTGACTTACCGTTTCAAAAATGTTTTTCCTCTTTCTAGGTGCAAATTGTGGATATCTCAATGCTCAACATAGTGGTATCAGACCAGCTTAGTTTTCAATTATGACATAAAGAGATTTGTTTCAAAGTATTACTCTGTTAGTTCAAAGTATATATTTCATGTATGAAAATGCTTTCAAGATGGGTCACACTATAATTTTACATGTTTTTAAGTATTTTAAAGTTAAAAGACTTCCGTCGATAAAAGTTTCACGTTTTCATTGTAAGTGTCAATTGAAGTTGTTCTGGAGGTGAACGACTTCAGCTGACATCACGCCATGTCTCGGGCCAAGCAATTAGGTGCCTAGGACGGAGTGTGACATTATCTCTACAACTAAACACTAAAAAGAAAATCATTTGAAGGTAAAAAAAGATCCTTTTATTCTTAGCCAATCATTGAAACTACAAGCAAAATGCTTAGTTAGTATCATCCTATTTGCTGCAGAAAATTCAAATGTATTATAAACACATGGCTATGAAGTTTCATCTCATTTATTTTGTTTAACTGATATTTAACATTAGTTAATATTATCCTATTTTACTTTTCTTTTAATGCAGCAGTAGCCTCCCTTTGCCTTTTCAACTATTTGTTGTAAGAAAATAAATTGTTATGGATAATTTACCAAAGGGTAACACCGTCTTAGACCAAATAAGTTACCAAACTAGTTACAATCTTTTTCTCCAAAGCTACATGAAAAATAAACTATAAAAATAGAGTACAATAAGTAAAGAAAAATATATTCTCTAGATTCATATGACAATGATATTAATTCCATGATGTTAATTACATTAATCGAATTATGTACATATTTCGCAACATACATGATATACAACTCCTACAAATCTTGTACATGGGTCCATCAGTTGATGTTAATTTCATAATTGAAGCCTAAGCACAAAAAAGAAATAAATGAAATATAAATGCATAAGAGACTTACTAAACATGCATAAAAACACTCCAAATGACTTTAGAAGGGGTAGCAATTTCATTCTGAAACTTATAGAAAAAGTTTGAAATGTGCGAGATGGGTGTGAAATGCGTGTGAGATAAAATATAAGGGTCGAAGAGACTTACTAAACATGGATAGAAACACTCCAAATAGCTTTGGAGGGGTAAAATTTAATTTCGAAAAGCATAGTGAAATTTTGAAATGTGCGAGATAAAATAAAAGAGCCTAAGAGACTTACTAAACATGCATAAAAACACTCCAAATGGCTTAGGAGGGGTAGAAATTTAATTTTTTTGAAATGCATAGTAAAAGCATGGAATGTGTGAAATGCTTGTGAGACGTATGCAAGATAAAACATAAGAGCCTAAAAGACTTACTAAACGTGCATAGAATCACTTTAAATGGCTTATGAGGGGTAGCGATTTTATTTTAAAACACATAGTAAATGTTTGGAGTGTCCGAGATATGTGCTTGATAAAATATAAGGGCCTAAGACTTACTAAACATGCATATAAACACTCCAAATGGTTTAGGAGGGGTAGCAATTTAATTTTGAGACCCATAGTGAAAGTTTGAAATGTGTGAGATGTGGTCGAGACGTGTGCGAGATAAATATAAGGGCCTAAGAGACTTATTAAACATGCATAGAAATAGTCCAAATGGCTTAGGAGGGGTAGCAATTTAATTTCAAAATACATAGTGAAAGTTTTAAATGTGCGAAAGGCGTTCGAGATAAAATATAAGGGCTTAAGAGGCTTACTAAACATGCATAGAATAACTTCAAATGGTTAGGAGGGGTAGCAATTTTATTTTAAAGCGCTAGTGAAAGATTGGAATTTGAAAGATGCGTGCAAGATGTGTGTGAGATAAAACATAAGTACATAAAAGGCTTACTAAACCGAACTGCTTGCACTCCTAAACATATATTGTAACACTTTGAGCAATTCCTAGACATATAAAAACGTTGCATTTTTCTTTAAAGAATCTTTGTCAGTCAAGCAAATACTAAGAACTTGTAACATTAATTATACTAATAGAGCTGCCCAATGTCACAATCGTAGTCTTTCAAACTTGGGACAGACGATTGTGCGATCCTTGTTCTTACTCAGTCAACAAGTTAGTTAATTAAAATCCAAAAGTTGGGGACAAACTAGCAGTACAATGAAGCTTCCCTTCATGTTTTTGAAAAAAATTGTTTTATAAAACGTGAGAGAGAAATAAATTCATTGAAATCATCATTACAATATGAAATGAAGACTGTCAATTGAAAATAAAAGATTTGGTTGCAAAGAGTGCGACAATGCATGGATGGGGATTCAAGTACTATGTCTCCTCTATAGTACTTTTTAAACATTTTCAGCTCTGGTAGGCTTGCATATAAAAATGCGAAACGTCACACCCAATGTTTATTATATAAAAAGAAAGCAGCAAGCTAAACTAAATATAAGACATAAAGATAAAGTAAATTGGGGGTATTTGGATGTGGCCATAGGCAAACAACGCCCTGGACAAGCATACTCATGACATTCTCCCGTACTTGAATAGTTGATGTCCCTCTCAACTGGCAAAGCTGGACTTCTTTGATCTTCTGCTTTCATGCTTCAAGATCTTTGACACGCTCCAATTTGATTTCTTCCACGGGGAGGTTCCTCCACTTTGCTAGGAACTCATGTATCCTCATCGTGGGTCTTCTACCCTTCCTCACTCTTCACGACACTTGTATTGGTACCTCGTAGTTTCTCATAAGGTGTTCATCTTTGGATCTTTAGAATCGAACCTACGTCGATCTCAGTTTCACGAGGACCTAATCTTCCACACGAAAGTCAAAGGGGTGACGCTTCTTGTTTGTCCACTTCTTCATCTGCTTCAAGGCTTTCTCTAGAGATGATCAACAAGGTGTGAGCCCGAGGACTCTTTCCTGCATAGAGATGATCAACAAAGTGCAATAGTACCGATTGTGTGTCACAAACAATCTCGGACAGGCTTCTCCTGGTCGATCAACTCATCTAAGAATTAAAACAAAATCAGTTTATGTTCAACAACTGATCCCAATTCTTCTGTCCTGTCTTACCGACATTATCCAAACTCCTGCCACTTTAAGCAAAAAAAAAGTTTTCTACAGGGATTCTCATAAAGCATTTTGCATTGGGTCATTAATCCGACTCCCCCGGATATGATTTAACATGCATAGAATCGCATGTTCATTTTTTTTACTTCAGGCATCAGCTATCTGGTTGCTCGCTCTTTTATCATGTTCAAATCCAAAATTGGACCTGGCCAAGAATTCTTGCCACCGTGCTTGTTTCAAAGTCAGTTTTGGCTGAGTAAGGAAGTGGCAAGTAGCACTGTTGTCCATCTTTCAAACAAAACTAGATCTCAGTAAATATTGTCTTCAAGCCCTCAAACAGTGTACCACGATAAGCATTTCTTCTTTAGATACCATACTACTCTTTTCTGAGGTATTCAATTTCTAACTCTCGGATGTGATAGGGGTATCTATTCTGCATGAGAACACTGCCCTGTTGGATCGGTATGGCAACCCTAGAGGGGAGGTGAATAGGGTTTAATTAAACTTTTTAACAAATAAAAATTAAACTCAACTAATTAGATAATAAAGAATCTTTGTAG
>JBBPDI010000015.1:11652046-11669149 GCA_037974545.1 Cucumis variabilis | reverse complement strand
TATTTTTCTATTCTTCTTTTCAGCTCTAACATTTTTAATCCTTATGTTTTGTTATGTTTTGTTACGAAGGATTTTGGTAGTACACGGGCCTGCCAAGGCCCAAAACCAATAATATTTTTTATTACCCTTTCAAATCTTGTAGCATGTAGGAGCATGTCGTCTCTACAGGGATTCTAGGCCAATTTTAGCCTTAACGTGAATTTGAATTGCCACAAGGGGTAGGGGAATTTGGAAGTTCAATTGAAAAGAACTTCAATCGAGTAAATGTGTGTAACTGAAAATTGAAACTTAATTCGAAAATAGGGCCTTAGTCAGTTCATTTACCTGGTTGTTCGTTCAAAGAATCTATTACATGTTGAATTCTATTCTTAGCCCATTTGCTTGACTTTGAGACCAAAACTAATGCCGTATTGAACTAATCAATTACTTAATTAATGTAATGTTCAATTAATTAACTCGTTTCAATAGTGGCATAATCAATCAAATATCACATTAAGCTTCAGGAATCTAACCAAGTTCGTTAGCAACTTTACGCAACCCTAGATTATATTACTAATTATTTCAATTTTTAAATTATTATTAGTCATACAATGGTAATCATGATTTGTAAATGATAATCATTTTCTATTTTGCAATAAAGATGTTACTAAATAAGTGATTTACTTATTATAACTCTGAATCCAATAAACTAATTAAGATCACATGGCTATAGTATATATACTTGAATTTTATGTGTTGGCATAAAAGTTGATCAAGTTTAAGCAAAATAGCCAAAATGATCTATAACATAGGAATAAACCGGTACCTTATCTTGGAAACTCTATGAATGTGGCCACTTTATATTTGATACAAACAATATGATCTTCAATTGTTCATGTAGAAACACACGAATAAGGATATTTTATGCATTTAATTTGCATAAGAGCATAACATGAAATAGTCACTTTGCTTTATAATATCATTTACTGTTTACAACTGAATATTTCAAATTTATGACCTAGGTAACTCTATCTATAATCTTAAGCTAACTATTAACTTTTATTTATTCATGATTATCCTTAGATCTGTATGGGTGAGAGCAACACAAGTTTGTTGACCCAATAAACCTCCCATTTCAGGAATAAGACCAGATAGATAGTTGGAAACATAGGGTGCAAGATGGAGCACACTCTTACTCGCGTCTAGGGATATAGGTTGTTTTCTTAAGTGTTGACTTCATATCTTGAACAAGAGATCCCCCCCATCATTAGC
Source organism: Cucumis variabilis (assembly GCA_037974545.1). Lineage (NCBI taxonomy): Eukaryota > Viridiplantae > Streptophyta > Magnoliopsida > Cucurbitales > Cucurbitaceae > Cucumis > Cucumis variabilis. Next base: position 11,667,898 of record JBBPDI010000015.1, on the reverse strand, counting down.
TCGAAAGGGGTTTGGTTTGGGGGTTAGATCACAAACCAATTGTTCATTAGAGAATTAATAGGACTTAAGGAACAGGAAGTGATTTTGAGGGTAAAACGACGATAATTTTGACCCAACTGAAATTATAAGCAACTTGTGAATTGTCAACTTACCAACTATGGTTATATGAAGTGGACATAAATATATCTACAGTGAGAAGAGTGAAGCTATTCAGCTTTGGTGGAGTGTCTCAGTAGTTAACAAATGTTGATTAACGATTAAAGAATTTAGCGATTAATCAAGAATAATTGGAGTTCATGCATGATTTGTAGATCCATCAACCCTCCTCGCTAGCACATATCATAATAAACCATAGAATAGTGTATTAAATAAATTCGAAGTGTTCAAATTAGTTTAGGGAGCAAGGCGTTAAGTATATACAATATAATTAATGACTTAACATGAGATGGAGTCAAAGATGTTTAAATTAGATTTAAACATTGGAAATTTGAATACACATATTCATATTCCATTAATCGAGATTGAGATATATTGTGATTTAGTAAATTTAATATTTTATATTAAAATTTATAACTATTTAAATATTTTAATTAATTGTTTAAAATTAATTAATTTTGAATTAATTAATATATAAATTAATTTTAGTATTTTTTTAAAAATAATACTAAAATTAATTTATATATTAATTAAATTAATTTTAGTATTAAGTTACTTGCCGCCGTTCATGCCGTCCATCGTCGTCGTTGTCGTCCTTTCCGCTACCCACCATCCTCCATTATCGCTCACTGCCACTGTCACTACTCTCAATCAAGGTTGTTATTCTCTCTCTCTTTTTTTTTTGTTTGTTCGTTTTGAAATTAAAAAATTGAATGTATATGATATAATGAATATTTTTAGGATTTAGAATCAAATGTATGTTTGTTAAATATTAAAAAAATGTATATAGGTATTGATATTATGTTTTGATATAATGTATGTATTTGAATTTTGAATATGATAAGCATTGATATAATGAATGTAGATGATATAATTTTGTAGCAATTTTAAATTTTACTATTAAATTTGAATTGGTTTTAGGGTTTAAGATTGATGTTGAGTATTTTGGAATATTATTGAATTTGTGATTATTGAGATTTGTGGGATTATATTGAATATAGGGTGTTTGTTTATTGAATTGGCTTTAGGATTTAAGATTGATGTTGAGTATTTTGGAATATTATTAAATATATGATGGTTGAAATTTGTGGGGTTATATTAAATTTAGGGTGACTGTTTATTGAATTTGAGGTTAGGGGAGAGGATGTTTATTGAATATGAGATTGTGTAAGGGGTGTTCATTAAATTTGAGATTATGGGGTGTTTATTGAATTCGAGATTGTTATTTAATTTGAATTTGAATTTGATATTTAATTTGAATATGAATATGAATTTCAATTTGAATTTGAATTTTTTAAAATGTTAGATAGTCTATAATTAAAAAGGTTGACGTATTTGGGAGGAGTGTTCATTGAATTTGAGATTGTGGGTATTTAAAATGTTAGATAGCATGTAATTAAAGGAAGATTGGACACAACTTATTCATAGAGTAACTTGGAGTATTTGAGAGGAGAGATATGAAACTAATTTAACATATTTATGTGTTAGGATTTTTAACGAGATGAACAAGAGTGGAATGAAACTTAGGGATAGGTTTTTTGTTGAGTATAGAGAAAGAGTTTTCCAATTTTTAGAGGTTGCAAAATATCACATCAATAATTACAAAAAAATAAGGCTTCCATGCAAGAAACGTATGAATTCGAATTGGGACTCATTAAAGAGTGTGAAGCGACATCTATTAACCATTAGAATAGCCTCCTTCTATATAGACTAGGTGTATCATGGAGAGTCTGTGAACTTGCACAGAGGTATACAAAGATTTGATGAAGGAAGGAGTAGTAGTAATCCTTTTGATAAAGGAACTAGCAGTAACTCACTTCCTCAAGAAAATGAAATGTTGGGTATGTTGCATGATTTACAAGCTTGTATTGAACACATAGAAGAGATGGAGGAAAGTTTAGATAATCAAACATTGTTTAACAATGGCGTATATTTAGAAGAAGTTAGAACAAACGTGCTATTTAAAGAGTTATTAAACCAAGAAACTTATGAGTTATACCTCAATTGTTCAGAATTTTCTTCACTAAACTTTTTAGTTACGATGATGCATGTGAAAGTTCTCAATGGTTGGAGTAACAAGTCCTTTGACATGATGTTAGAGATAATAAAAAGTGCATTTCCAAAGTGGACTATCAATATCCCTAATTCATTATATGAAGCCAAACAAAAATTGCATGAGTTGGGCCTGGGATATGAAACTATTCATGCCTGTAAGTATGATTGTGTATTGTTTTGGAAGGAGTTCAAGGATTTGCAACAGTATTCAACTTATGGTGAGTCTCGGTATAAGGTTAGTTGTAACAGATCAGGGAAAAAATTCTACAAAAAGTATTGGGATACTTTCCATTGGTGCTGAGATTATAGCAATTGTTTGTATCACAAGAAAGCTCGACAGACATGAGATGGCATAAGGGTAAACGAGTGAAACCAGAGAATGTGTTGAGACATCTAGCTGATGCAGAGGGATTTAAACACTTTGATTTTAAATTTCCTTATTTTTCTTTAGAGCCATAGAATGTTCGTTTGGGGTTAGCCTCAGATAGATTCAATTCGTTCAGTCATATAAGTACCTCATACAGTATGTGGCTTGTGGTGTTAATTTCGTACAATTTTCCACCATGAAAATGTATGAAAAAGTCAAACTTCTTCATGTCATTGCTCCTTCTCGGTTCAAAATCTCTTGGTAAGGAAATTGATGTGTACCTATACCCATTAATTGAGAAAGTGAAAAATCTATGGACTTTTGGTGTACGTACGTATGATTGTCTTACAGATTAGGTTTTCAGTTGTATGCAGTTTTGTTGTGAACAATTAACGACTTTCTGGCATATGGTGATCTATTTGGATGGAGTACAAAGGGGTATCAGACATGTCCCATTTGCATGGGTAATAGATCGTAGTTTAGGGTAAGAGGAAAAGTAGCTTTCATGGGACATCGACTCTATCTTCCAGATACCCATGTTTGGTATAGAAGTAGGCTATATGATAAATGGAAAAGTAGAGCGTAAAGCACCTCTAGTGGTAATGAATCTTGGAACAACTAGATTTGTTAGAGTTTTTAGTTATGAGTAAGCATCCTTCGTTAAAAGATAGAAAAAGAAAGAGAGCTTTTAATTGGACGAAGAAAAGTATTTTCTTCGATCTTCCTTATTGGTTAAGCTAGTTATTCATCACAAACTTGATGTAATACATATTGAAAATAATGTTTATGACAACTTGGTCAGTACGTTATTGAATATTGAAGGAAAAACCAAGAATACCACGAATGCCTGGTTAGATCTACAAGATTTAAAAATAAGAAAGAATTTATATTTGATTGAAGTCGATAACAGATTAGTAAAGCCACATGTGAGTTATACGTTAACTAGCAGCGAACAGGTTGAGTTTTGCAAGTTCCTGAAATAAGTTAAGTTTCTCGATGGATTCGTTTCTAATATTTCACCATGCGTGAATAAAAATGAGGGAAAATATCTAGTCTCAAAAGGCAAGACTGTCATGTTTCGCTACACCGATTTTTACCAATCGATGTTCGGTCATGCTTGCCTAGAAATGTCTACACCGCTATTACTGAACTATGTAGTTTTTTCTATGATTTGTGCACCAGGATGATAAGAGTAAGTGATTTGGATAGATTGACGACAGATATCATAATCATAATGTGCAAATTAGAAAAAATATCTCCACCTGCTTTTTTTAGAGTAATGGAACATCTTGTAGTTCACTTACCATACGAGACCGAGGTTGTTGGTTCGGTTTCTTACAGTTGGATGTATCCTATTGAAAGAAGTCTTCGCACACTAAAACAATATGTTTGTAACAAAGCACGTCCTGAGTAGTCTATTGTAGAAGGATATCTTATAAACGAATTAAGTACTTTTTGTTTGAGGTATGTAAGTGGGATTGAGACCCAATTCACTAGAGATGATCGAAATGACAATAACATTCCAAAGGATGAGATGATTGGTCAGTTCAAAGTGTTCATTCAGAAAGTACGACCATTGGGAACAAGATGTTTTTGAAGCATATCACAAGAAGAGAAACGACTCATTTCTACCCTAATCAATTCATACTTCCATTATATGATAGCTTAAGTCTTTGTTATTTTTCGTCACACAAACTAACAATTGTGTACTTTAGGAAACACCTGTAGTTGATACGTCGTAGGGGTGAAACTGTTTCTTAAATTTTTAAAAGACATCAACAAACATTTTCTGATTGGTTTAAAGCTCAGGTATATAGAGTAAATGACTTTGAGAATTCGTACATGTGCTTCTTTATATATTTTATATATAAAATTGTTCATGTACATGCATATCAGGTTATAGCAGAAATGCGTGACAGCTCAAATATTTCTCAAGATTTCTTCGCACTCCTAATGGGACCTTCACTTGATGTTCGCTTTTATAGTGGATGCATTGTAAGTGGCATACGATTTCATATGTAGAGCATGATTCCTGATGTACAACACAGAATAGTTGAGTCATGGTTGTCAGTAAAGGTAATGAAGGTGTTGTAGACAACAAATTTTACAGTGTTTTGGATGAAGTGTTGCACGTTCAATATCCATTTGGATAATGTGCTTGGCTATTCAAATGTCGATGGTTTGAAACTGTCAGCAACAAAAAACATCAGAAGCATGAGGAACTAGGCTACAAATCAATAAACATGTCTCATTCTTTGTTCAATAAGGAATCAGTAATTCTCATAACCCAGACACATCAGGTGTTCTACCTGGAGGACCATAAAAATAGTACCAATTGGAAAATTGTTCAAGTGGTGCACAATAAATGTGTATGGGATGTGCCAAAAGTGAAAGATATTGAGAATCACCAACTTAATGTATTGAAAATCATCGTTGAACATCGTGTGGACGAATACATCATTGAGGGTGACACTTTATGCAGAACTGAAGTTGATCCTACAGCGGTGAAAATACCAAATATGTGTCATGTCGCGAACAACTTCATAGACGATGATGGTGACGAACAATCATCATCACATCAAAGAGGGTCAAGCGACGATGAATAACAATATCTTCTTCACATATACACATTAGTCATTTTTCTATACATTTAGTTTGCAATGCTTACATTTGTTTAACATTAGTTTTATGTGTGTAGGAATTATGGCATCATTTTCAAGCGGTACTAATGAGGCAAACTATTTCCTCAACTTGGACGTGTTAGATAACGCAGGAGGTTCATCTTTGTTGGCCGACACTTCAAGTTAGTCTCGTTATCCTAAACACTTGTAGTTATGGTTACTAGATCTAATAATTTGTGTTTTTCAGTAGATCCCTCTCAACCCTCTCCCACTCCCACTACGAGGAGACAACAACACTCTTGAAACATTGATGTTGAGAGGTATGTATGACAAAATAGGAGGATCCCCATTTAAATTCCCTTAGGAGGGGACAGACCTGCCTTGCCATACACCCCTCTCGTTTTAGCTGCACGATCGGTGTGTTGATGCGAGAACGTTTTTGATCTAGGCCCTTAAGTAGGTTGATGTACCACGAGAGTGCATCGAGGTCGTCAAGGGCGACCTAGCGTAACTTTGTAAATTTGTAAACATATATATATATATATTCAGTTACCTACATATGTAGAAGATTAATCTCAAACCTATTTCTTTTGCAGACATTTTACGTGTTCGATCACAAAGGTTTAGCACTTAATCGGTTTGTTGAGCATCAAACACTCACCGTGTTGAAGGAATTCAAGGAAGCCAATTATCGACATTTCAAGAAGTACAACGATCGTGAACAAGCATGTGCAAATCTGCCATTGAGATTGGTCGATCGAGTGCAAGATTGGCACTTTCTTTGTGACCATTACATGATTCAATAGTTTCAGATGATTTATATAGTCTACCTTAAAATCAAGTAACAAAAATTCATTTAATTTGTTTGAAAATATAACGTTTTGATCATCATTATTTGAATGTAGGAGCAATCAAATATTTGCAAGGATGCTAGAGCAAAGTAGCCTTACAACCACAGAAGGGGTACGAAGTCGTTCCTTTAGAGACAAATCGAGCTCACTGAAGAATGCAATTGCTCAATGGACCATGTCGAGTTATTTTGGGAAATGCACGCCAGTAGAACATGCAAGTTTATTTCACCAACAGTAGAGGACGCTTTTGTAAGTTTATGAAAACTTTTTATTATACTTTCAATTCTATTTTAAGTTTGATCATCTTCCAACTAACAAACTTCTATTGTGCAAAATCAAATGCTGGAACTTCGGTCCCAGCCCGTTATAGAGGGTATCAAGCACTCTCTAAGGATGAGATATGCGAGACCATTTTGGGTAGATGATCGGGCTACTTAAAAGGTCTTGGTTGAGGCCCCAAGCCCAAGTCCAAGAAGAGTTCTGCTTCTCCTTCTTCCTCCATTAATTATGACCACTGGGCACACATGACGGAGGTTAGCGAACTAAGGGTCAGCCTTGAAAATGCTAACCACATGATTAAAGAACAACGACTAAAAAAGGAGGAGAAAAACCGACGAATAGTAGATCGTGGTCGACACATGGAAAAAACTATTCAAAGAATGGAAGAAAACTATGCACGGCAAATGGAAGAGATGAAGAAGATGATCGAATCTGACATAGAGAGGGTCGTGAACACTTTTCAACATTGAATTTATTTAATTTTGCATCTGTGATATTCTAACTCTAATTTTATGTCATTTGTAGGTTTGACATTCTTTATTTGAGGTCCACGACTAGCAATAGGAGATAGGTGTAGTTTCTTTTTATATTTTATTTTAAGGGAAATTTTTTAAACTATCAAATTTTACAAAATATGTACAAACTATAGCAAATTTTATTACTGATAGTCATTGATATGCCATATTGATAGAAGACTATCATTTATAGAGTCCAAAATTTTGTTATAGCTTGTAAATATTTTAATTTATTTTGCTATTTTTAAAAATGCACCTTATTTTAATTTAATTGTTTTAAATATATTATTTATAATTTTTGTTATACATCTTTCATGTATGCTGTTTTATTATAAATTGAAATCTTTTAATTTTTATAATTTAAATCAAATTTTGTTTATTGTCTTGTGAATCAGAACCGAAAACAATACCTCACGATAATAAAAAACAAAAAATTAAAAAATATCCCGATACAACGTCTACATCGAGGATACATGTTTTCTCCAATGTCTTCAATTGATGTCGGAGAAAGCTTTCACCGATGCCACGTTGAAAAAGCCCATTCCTCTATGTGATCTCAGTATGTCGGGGATACATGTATTACAATGTACTTAGATGACATGGGTGATACGTGTATATTGATATCTCTCATTTGCACGTCAGCAAAAGGTACCCCGACATTCTTGCCAACATAGAATGTGACGTCGATGTTACTTTGGCCGATGCATTTGGTGTTTTTTTTTTATCTTTTACTATGTCAGGAATCGTCATGATTCTTGTAGTGCTTTGAGTTTCCATATTTTAATGTTGTATACCAATTTTTCAAAGGTTGCGGTAGGTAACGATTTTATAAATAAGTCTGTCAGTTTATCCTTCGAACAAATTTGTTGTACCATGATGTCGTCATTTTTTCAAGATCATGAGTGTAGAAAAACTTTGGTCATATGCTTTTGTTCTATCTCTTTTAATATAACCTCTTTGATTTGAGCTATACATACCGTGTTATCTTCGTATAGCATTGTTGAAAAATGTTTACTAAAAGACAAGCCACATGTTCCATGAATGTGTTGAGTCATTGATCTTAGTTTTACACATTCTCCACTTGTCTCGTGCATTGCAAGAATTTCAGCATGATTTGAGGAGATTTAACTCGGTTTGTCATTTATGGATTTTGTTTCTTAAATTCATTCATAAATTGTCATGATAAGTTCTAATGATACGACTTAGCTGGCATTTAGGTTAGGGTTAATGCGATAAAAGGTGCATGTCCTATCTATACGTTGCTAAATGCATAATGATCAACGTTTAGTACAATTTTTTCTGCGCTTGCTCAAGTGTAAGCAAAGCGAGAGATTTCTTTAGTAAGCCTGGGTCAAACATAGTGAATTTCTATCAAACTTAATTACAAAGTCTACTCCTAATTTTAGGCGGTATAAATCCTATACAGTATGAGTATAAGTATAAAACTATATTAATCTAATTATTTATACAGATAATTCCTTATAGAATGGAATGAGATGATTGTGGAATGTGACTAACTTGTATTGAGAAATATGAAAGAATGTTTCTGTATTCTAGGTGATCTAAGCACGTGATATGTTCTTGATGCAATATAGATCACTTAATCATCTTTTATTTAAGGCAAGCAACCTATTAGCGTCTAAACACCACACTTGTTCTCCTGTCGAAACATAAATGATTAGAAGAAAAATACCAGAATGGAGTTTGGACTTCTACGTGTGTGTAGCGATGTCCTTGCTACTTACTCTCTAGAGCAATTGACGACGAACACTGGCCAAGCGATTGAGTTAAGCTCAGGCTAAACACGATAAGTCTTATCATTAAAGAATCATTATTAAGCACTTAACATACACTTAAACTACTTAAAAACACTTCAACAAGATGAACAACCAAGAAATGGAAGAGAGATGATGGATAAAACATGCATTGTATTGATAATGTAGGCCTCTCGACCATAAAGACAAGAATATTAAAACAATAAATTAAAAAATAAAAATAAAAAGTAACGAAATGTGTCAAGTCATAGAATGTCTGGCTCTTTTGCAAGTCAGAGAAAATGAAGAAAGTGTAGAGGTGAGATGGAATTGACTTTAGTAACTGTAGAAGTTGAGATTTGAAGCTAGAAAAGGTTGTATCAGAAGTGGAAGAAAGGAGTTCCATTCAATGAGTATGATATCTTGAAGTGAGTGGGAAGAAGTAGAAGAATAAAATGCCCACCCAAACAAAGTGACCCTTATAGGAAAAAGAAGCATCAATGAAGGTAAGATAAAAGATGAATGAAATAACGAGACTAAAAGGAGAGAAAGAAAGAGAAAGAAAGTTCAAAAGAAAGTCGATGCTAGGGTGTGCTCTCTCTCTCTCTAATCTCTCTCTAAGCTCTCACTCAGACATCAATCGGAGAGAAGGTGGAGGAAGAACTACTACTAAAGATGGTGAAGGAGTTCAAAACTTATCCTATCACTGACCTCTTTAGGAGAGGCCCTCTCTCTCCCTATTCATGGTGGAGTTTGAGGTATTTATAGTCATACTTTAAGCGACTAAATTTAATGCTTTTCTTCACACTGCCCTTATCCTCTACAGAGCATAGCCAGTAGCCGTTTATAGTCACATAAGCTCTAACTCTTCCACTCTTGTCTTCTAGTGAATCATCTCACGTAGTGATGTGTTGACATCTCGCCTTGTGACTTGCCAGGTGGCTTCTTATCGTTGAGTTTAAGCGTGCGATCCTCACTTCCTTTCTTCTTTTGGCCATTTTGTGTGGAAAAACACTTGAAAGCATAGTTAATCAGGTGTAATGACTTACGTAAGGTGCATTCTCTTGTATTATAACTTTTCACTAAAAACTACGTGTTTTGATTCTTTATCTTGTGTTTTGACTCTATTATTTTACCTAAAAAACCATAATAACTTCTAATTCTATAAGTTATTAGAAATTATTGTTATTATCAGTTTCATTGATCACCTAACATAGTACTTCCTTCACATGTGAATAGATAATAACATGTTTGACATCTAGGTTTGTGTTGATCAATGCTTCCTACAAAGGCAACTTAAAATTTAGTTTAACTTTTTAAAAAAAAAGAAATAACAAACTTATTGCAAACTTGCAAAGTTCCATTCCCAAGGAACATATTGCTCTAATATCAAATTTCCATGCCTTACCCCACAACGCATCCTAAACCTCGCGTTGTGGCACTTGAATGCAACTTGAGCAGCTCCGATGCTTCAAAATGAAACATCAGAATGCTCAATCTTAAAATTTTAAATATTAAATCTTAACTCATAACTTGAATCTAGCTTAACTACTAGGCAATAAACAACTTTCACAGTGCCAGATAGAACAAACAAACTTGTCTTTATTACTTAATAATTTGTATTCTAATACATAATACATGTTGCTTGAATACAAAGAAGTATAAGAAAAGGCTTCCAATGCCTAGCGCAACTTCTTCATATTCACTTAAAATGCTTAGCTTAACGCCTTAGCGCCTTGCTTTCTCGCCTTATCCTTCTTAACTTAGTCTCAACGCCTTAATATCCGAGGAAATTGTTAAAAATGACCATACTCTAATAAAATTGAAAAATATATATGTAATATATATGTAAAAAATACAACTATGAAATTGTTAAAAATGACCATACTCTAATAAAACACACACCTTCCAAATACATTCATCATAGAAGAATACATCATAATTGGATCACTCCTCCCAAACAAATCAAATCAACTCACATCTTAAATTTTCCCTGCCAAAACACTCAACCCCTACCTGAAATCCCTAATTTTCCCCCTAAGCTTCTTAATTTCCATCTTCATCATCCTCTCTTCAAGGTCATCACGAACCTTCCCTACCCCAGAAACCTACATCATTGGACACCCAAAGATGCCAACGATCGTCAATCGCTCGTCTCATAGTGGATCTTTGCCTACAACTCTTTCCGTTGTCGCTCACCGTGGTTCGGGGTTGCATGTAACAAAATAAAAAAACATAATACATTTTTCCTTTTACAAAATGCACAACAATTTCCTTACTTTTCCAAAATTAGATTCAATAGTAGATGACGGGATGAATGTAAAAAAGGTGATGAGGCTTCAACTTCATGCGACTATTTAATCAAATTTAGGGTTTTTTCTCTCTTTTATTCCTTTTGAAAAAATTAGTAAATTTTTTTAAACAAAAAAACAGCCAACGATATATTTCTTAAAATTTATAATATAACATAAACAAATCAAATAATAAGAAACAAATCAAAATGGTTGAATCTAATTAAATTTAAGAAAATAAAAAAAATAGATAAGATAAAACATAAAGATATATTAAAAATAAAAACAATAAAAGTGTGGATAGTTTACATAAATGTAACAAAACCCAATGGATAGTTTACATAAATGTAACAAAACCCAAAAATATTTATAGTCCGTATAAGAAAAAAACAAAAAAATTCATGAATATTGCGAACGATTCATCACTTATCTTTCTTCTTCTTCTTTGTGATTTATTCATCATCTTTTCCAAATTTATTCATCTTCTCTTCCAGATTTTCTTTCTTATATTTTTAGACAATTTATTCTTCTATTTAAATCTCATATTTTATCTTCATTATTTTATGCAAAATTCTTTGAAGCTTCTTCTTCTTCCTTGTTTTCCAGAATATCAAGATTGTTTAAATATCATTTTGGCATGATCTAAACTCTAAACGATCTTTTATCATTTTCAACCTGATTGTTTACCATTATCAACAAGATTTTTTAAATTTGAAGCTATTTTCCCATCATGTCAAAATGATTGATCACCATAGATAGTTAACATGATCATTTGGCATGATCAACACGATCATTAAATTTAAAGTTTCTAGTGCACGATCGTTCAGAAGAAAATTACTCGCACGCATGTGACCGATTAATTGAGTAAATATTTTATCGATTTGTTATATTTTTTCAAAAAAAAAACCCTAAAATACTCAATAAGCCTATATATTTTCAAATTTTAGTTAAATAAATCGTAAATGTGATAAAGAAATCTAAGATTGAATAATAGTAGATATTTTTAAAATATAGTTATATCAAAATGGATTTGATATCAAACCTAATATTCAAAATTAAAAAATAGAGAAAAATTTGGATGTTTTAACTTTATATTTCGTTGAGCTAAATGTTCATAACAAACAAATAAAAATACATTGTATTTCAATAATTCGACTACTTCATTCATGCATCTGATTAAGTTTTAATCACACAATAATTTCAGACCACTGAATTAAAGTACACGATAGATATTGAATTACATGATGTTCGAAACGAGTAGGATATAGTCTAAAAATTAGTTTACTATAACTTTAAAATAATAAAAACAAACCAGATAAAATTACATATTTTCAAAATGTAACTAATAAAATAACTAAGAATGAACAGAAAAAAAAAACAAGGGTCTAATTCGAAATTAAAATTATAAGCACAAAAAAGGATTAATTTATCTTCGTTAATGGTACAATTTGGTTATATAAAACATACCGCTAACGAGAATATATTAAAGATTTCAAATTTTAGAAAATAGAGGAAAGATGTATTGAAATCCGGCACTTGAAATTATAATTACATAACTAACTGATAAAAATAGGTGTTTACAAAATTCCGCTACCTATTCCATGGGCAAAATGAGAATATTAAATAAATCTGGCATGTGCGTGAGATACTTATGTCCACAAAAAAAACTTTATTCCAATCCCACATCCGTTTTTCTCATTCCTACACATTTCAATGTAAATTTCTCAACTTTGAAGAAGAAGAAACTTGTGGAGTAGAAGAAAGAAAATAAATTTGGCGAAGTTAGTGTAGGTCCCGTCCTTTTTTTTTCCCTCATCGATGATTCTGTAATTTACGCAATACATTTTCATTGAGTTTTGCAAAATAAATCCCAATTTGAATTCTACTTTAGAATTTTAAAATAAAATCTAATTGAATTTTAAATTTAGTTGGGTTTGAAAATCTCTAAATTAAATTTTAATTAGGATTAATTTGGATTTGGAAAATGATTTAATTTAATTTTTAATTCAATCTCGAACTGCTTTCTAATTTGATTTAAAACTAATACTTCTAAAATGATTCTGAATTCAACCTTTGATGGAATATGCTAATTTGTTTGGTTTTAATTTGAGATTTTCATAAAGGTTTTAGGTTAGACAAATTCAGTTTCTTTTTATTCAGAATTTTCTAATTACGATTTTCATGTTGCTAAATTGAGTTTCGAATATGCTAGCAATTCAGGTTGTCGGAGTAGGTGTTGATGGGACTATTGCCTTCAACTATGGTAAATATTTTTCACATCCCCATAAAATACATATTTGACTATTAATTGTGGCTTAAAGTATATTTTCTATATTTTTAGTCTCATTGAAATTTTTTTGCTTGCTTTAAAAGTTAGGTACTTTTGTTTAAGATAAATGTAATGGTACCTATGACCATTTGTAATAAATGTAATAAATATAAAAATTATTTAAGTCCCGGGTTGAATTCATGATAACTTTCACCATCACCACAATGCCTTTGTGTGCCTTTGTGTGTATGTGATGGACAATTGATTGAATATTAAACACCTAAAGCTCGTCCTTGTTCAAGATTGTCTTGTGTCATGAACTATTTAAAACTGCTTTTAAATTTGTATTCTTTGAAGTGTCAATGTAGCTTCTAACATAAAATCATTTTGTTTGTAGCCTTGAGTTGATATTTGATTCATTCAAACACTTTATAACAAAGATCCAATTAGTTTGTTTTAGTGATTTTCATTTATGTCCGTTTGAAATTACTCTTTCCAACTATTGTAAATTAGACGTAAAAGTTCTGAAGCTCTTCATGAAAAAAAATTTTATTTAGGATTTTTTTAGATGATCAGCTTGTTGGATTTTTATTTTATTCATCATCTCCATTTAGATCACTTTGTTTTCTTTCTCCTTCCAATCCAACTTTCAATAGCAATTTTTGTTGAAGTACAAATTTAATTTTCCCTAATTGATCTCTCATTAGTTTACTCATATATGGTCATGTTGTATGCAAAAAACAGAAAACCTCTTGGAAGTTTTAGGTTCCATGATATTGGGAAGCATATAATGTGTTTATAGTGTAATTTGAATTAAAGGTGCTTATCTATTTTTGTCAATTAAATTTTTATTTTTTGTTTGTTGCTCTTAGTTATATGTTCAAGATGATTCCACACTTGTTCTTCTTTTTAAATCAATAAGGTTGGGGTTTAATGATTATGTGTTGTTTAATTTAAGTTGGCGTTTAGAAAAACAAAAGTTTCATTCATGATCTGTTCTTACTAGGTATCACTCTGCGACCTTAACTTTTCACTTTTAATTGTCATTTTTCTGTCTCGTTGTTTATATATTTCATGTTTTATATTACCCATAGCTTTAGGGTTGATCATCACGATTAACTCTAGATATTCTAGGTACTTTTCTTAATATTTTGATACTTCTCCTGAAGCTACTTTCTTGTTGTTTGGTTATTTTGCCCATTTTATAATTTAGTAGTGGCAACACGTTTAGACACGCTTAGTAATTGATTGAATACTAAACACCTAAAGCTCGTGCTACATCTGGGCTGAATAAAGAAGCATAAACCTTATAGTAGTTTCACATGTAGTTTAATTGTTGTCTTGCTCGATTTGTTTTGTTAGGGTTTGAAGAACCCTAAGGTATGTTATCTTAACTCTGCACATTCTTTATTTATGTGAACTTCTAAGTCTTCTACATCTTGGTTGATTTAGAATGTTTGAATTAAGGTGTAAGATAATTTATGTTATGAACTGCTTTATGCTTTTGTGTATACTTGTTTTCCTACTTTAGAAATGATTGAAAAGTGTGTATTATAATTTTTTTATTCAAGTTTTTTGTGGTGACATTCATTTTAGACCAAGAATGTTGAACCATAAGCGCTCTTATATTTTGGTGAAAGCTAATATTTATAAAACATACCTTTTGAAACTTTAGTTCAATTGAGTTGAATTAGAATAAATGTTGAAGTGTTTTGACTATCTTACAATTATGGTACTAAAAGTCAATCCATGACCCAACAAAACTATCATCAATAATGTAAACGTTATGAAAATAAACTAATTTGGACCTCAACAATGACAATTTAATTGTGTCGAAATTAAGTTAATAATAACAGGAAGTAAATGTTAGGAGAAATTGATTATTGACGTTAAATTAATGTTGTTTAAGAAATATTAAATCCTTTTTTGGATGTGTCATTAGATGCTCTATCTTTACATGAGGTTCAAAGACACATAATATATGTGTCACAGAAATCGTTTATGACACATAATTTGCATCATTAAATCCGAGTTTTTCTAATAGTGATTAGATTTTCATTACTTTTTATTTGTTTATTAACATTTTTCTCTATAAATTATAAAAATATATTCACAAGTTGTGTATTTTTATGAAAATTATTGTGATTATTAAATCAATTTCAATAAAAATTAACATCAGAGACTGAATTTAAGATGTACTAAAAGTATAAAAACTAAAATTGAATATTGAAGAGTATAAGAACTAAAATTGAATATTGAAGAGTATAAGAACTAAAATCGAACAAATTTCAAATCACATGGATCAAAATTGTGTATTTTATAAAATTATTCTTGTTGCAATAAAGCTTGAAATAATTTTTTTTATAAATTTTATTGTTTTGACGATGAAGTTTGAAATAAAGTTGATTGTATCTCTTCTGAATTATTATTTTGGCTATGAAACTTGAAATAAAGTGAATTATGTGGAAAAACAAATGTTGACCATAGTTATGTTGTATCGAAACACTGCCCTGAAAGCCAAATTCGGCACGACCTTGGAGCTAAATCGCTTATGCAGATTGCTCCCTAAGGTTAACACAACTTTCTCAACTCATATGTTTACTCGCTTGAGTTAAGAATGGAATCAAAAAGAAAATAATTGCTCAGAGAGTCTGAGGAAGGAATAGGGTTTTGCTAGAAGAATAACTAAAAGAT
>JBBPDI010000015.1:11617518-11636167 GCA_037974545.1 Cucumis variabilis | reverse complement strand
TACTACCTTAAAGATGTTTTGTATGCTTCTCAAACAGTTGAGAAATTTTATATCTATCTCTTGTTTTGGACCAAATGTATCGAATATATTTTGAAATTATGAAGTGTTCATCTTTCTAGATAATATATTCAAATTTGTTCTACTTATAAACAACTCATATAAGTTAAGACTAAGACAAAACTTGTCTTTAATACTTAATTGTTTATTATAAAAGAAAATTGGTTTCTTCTAACGCCTATTGATGGCACTTAAGACTTGGTCACATAAATCTCAATGGAATTGGAAGATTAGTTAAGAGCGGACTTCTAAATCAGTTATAAGATAACACTCTCAATGTGACTCTTGTCTTGAAGGAAAAATGACCAAGAGATCACTTAGTGGAAAAGGTCTAAAATACCTTTAGAAGGACTTCAACACAATAATGATGCAAATTTGTAATTTGTTGATATTTTCGACTTTTCATCCTCGAACTAAAAATATAGCATCCATTTTAAGAACTTCAATGTCATGACCATTGTAGAAATTAGAAACTCTTTCTAATAATGAATCCCAACCTGACTCTCTCATTGATTGAAGTCTACCTTTACAAAAGTTGACTAAATTCATTGCATTCACAATGTCATGATGTCTTCTTTGTAAGACTTGAGACAAGTCATATGTGATTCCCAATATATTTTTCATGAGATGCATATTGAAAATAAAGTCAAATGACAAGATTGAATTCATTAGAATCTGTGCTTCATATTTTTGTTCTGAATTTGATTCACTGTGCACAATTGTCTCAAGCACATCAACTACTAAAGAGAATATTATAACTAAACTCGTTAAAGTGTTGTAATGTGATCCCTATCGAGTATCTCTTGGTCTTTTAATCATTATCTCTTGATTTAATCCTCATCCACTTGATATTTCACCATTATTTAAAGCTTAAAAAAATTTCATGCTATGTTTCTCTCGTAGAATATATCGATGTTTCTCTGATGGTTCAATAAAATTCACTACATTTGTAGCAATAAAGAAAATATTGGCAATTTCCACATGATTTTTTCAGTATTTATAAGAGCTAAATTAAATAAATATATACATAAGTAATGTAAATGTGACTTTAAAAATTGCATAAAAAAAGGAAAAAGAAAGAATAATACCTTTTTCATGGAATATTGTTGAGAGAGTGAAAGTTTAGATCACCGACTTTGTTGCATTTTTTCTAAATATTTGTTAGATAACAAATTACGGCTAGGAAATAAGTTATGTTTTTTCCTCTTTTTTAAAAAATGTCTTCCTTCTATGACATTGAAATTATGGAAATTTAGAAACAAAATTTGATATTTAGAAAAAGAAAATTATCTCAAAATACAAAATTCAAACACTTAACTTGGTAGTTATGAAGTGGGGCACAACCACTACACTAGAACCACTTTGGTTAAACTAAAACATTATTTAACATATATTTTAATCTGACTTTTCAAAATTAATATTGAAATACAAAAATCGATAATGTAAGAGGGACACATGCCCCTACTGGCCCCTTAATAAATCTACCATGTCATTAAAACCAAACCCAAAAATTATATCACTTTCAATAAAAGAACATTGCTTTAGTTGTAAAAAAAAATACTTAGCAATTGGAAAATACCTACTTCAAATTTCAAAATAAAATAACCAATCGAAAAGGAAAAATGAGGAAATTGACGTCCGTAGAACACAAAAAGCGAAAAGGAAAAAGAAAAAATGAAAGAGGGAACTGAAACCTACCTACTATGGTTTGGGATTTTTGAAATCAAAATGGAAAACGAAAGACGATGAAATCGGGGTCAAACACAACAAGCAAAAAGGAAAAAGGAACAAGAAGAAGGAATATGCGTCGAAAAGCGAAAGGAGGGCAACTTTTTTAAAAGGTTGATCAATCAAATGCGGTTAATTACAAATATTTGTCATATTTGCAATATAAAAAATCATGTATCATGGGTTGAGTTTTTTAAAACTTTTTTGCTATTTGATGCAATTTTCTAAACAAAACTTCATGATCGTGTCGATACTACCTACACGATCGTGTATCATTTCCTACATGATCGTATATCATGATCGTTTAGAAGAAGAATTACACATGCGGTCAATTAATTGTATGTTCATCAGAACATTTTTTGTATTTTTCATTGTGAGTCTGTGGATTTTTTTTGTTTTCAAAATTTTTCTATACAATGTACATATTTTATCAGTTTATTATATTTTTGAAAAAAAACCTCTTTAGTAAAATAAATAACATATAATATAGATTAGTCATATAAAAAAGAGGCATTTTTTAAAATAACAAAATAAATTAAAATATTTACAAGCTAAGCAAAATTTTGGATTCTATCAATGATAGTCATTGATAGACTTCTATCATTGTTTATTAATATCACTGATAGAAACATATAAATGGTTATTCGTGTCTATTATTGATAGAAGAACTCCATGAATCCTCCAAATTTAATATTCTCATCTTTGAAATTTCAAATCTGCACACCAAACCAAACTCCCTTTGAATATTTTCATAATTATTATATTATCATATGCATTAATTTTTTAATCTCTTAAAATATGGCTTTCAAATTGTTGTGAAATTATGTAAAAAAATATTATCGAGGAATTTTTAAGAGTGGTTTAATTGGTGTAGAAATTAATGAAAATAAGTATATTTAGAATTGAAAAATGAAAATAATACATTAAAAGCACTTGAGACTCCAAAAGTTTTTTTTTATGCTATAATTAAATAAAAATAGGTAAAAATAGTATTATGTCTTTTGAAGGGGAAATTATTTCAAATGACAAAAATACTAAAAATATTTATAAATATAACAAAATTTCATATTATAGTATTTATCATTGATATAATCTAAAATGTTGCAATATTTTGTAAATAATTTGGTTCATTTTACTATATTTGAAAAATTAATTTTAAGAGGTCGTTCATTTAATATCTTCACGGTTTTATAAAGGCAAAAAAATTTTTTAAAAAAAATCTAACTTTATTGAAAATCACATTTATTATGTTATCAAGAACTTAATTCAATTAACACATGTATGTACAATGTATCTATAACTAACTAAAAGATCACGAGATTAATCTATGGTGGCCAACTACCTTAACTAACTAAGAGGTCATGAGTCTAATCCATGGTCCTTAACTAACTAAGAGGTAATGAGTTTAATCCATGATGGCCAACTACCTTAAAATTCACGTAAGTTAATTCAAACACTCACGGATATAAAAAAAAAAAAAACATGTATGTATCATGATAAAATTCCCCCAATCCTCATCTTATACTGATATTTTCCTCATCTTATACTAAAAATATCAGTACGTTTATTATGTTATACCACATCCTAAATAGAACTTTGGGTTACATTTTATTGTATTGATTAAAAAATATGTTGTTCAAATTTATAACCATTTATTATTAAGTTATATTGCTATGAACCGTTAACTTTTCCAACTACCTCTGTTTATTCAAAATTATATGGTCGATATTTCACACTTTATGAAAATTGGCAATTGGCAATTGGCAATTAGCTATGTTCATATTTACCACTCTTTTCATTATAAAATGAAATTGTTCAAACTTAATAAAATTAATTTACTTATTGATTTGATACTATATTTAAGTAATTTACTAATTGATTACATATTATATTTACATATATTTCATATTATAATTAAGGAAGTAATCTTTAAATTATGTGTGATCGAAAATGGTGAATTTTTTTTGTAATTTCAACATTTTTGTTTTTAATTAGTCACAACTTTTAAATTTGAAATTTTTAATCTACTACCCAGTAATTAATTTACTATTTATAATCGATACCATCACACTTGTAAGTTTTCAATTTAATCAATTAGTCGCTTGTAAATTTATAATGTTGGAAAAAAAATGTTAATCATAGTTGTGTCGTATCAGACACTGTCCTGAAAGCAAAATTCGACGCGATCTCGGTGCTAAATTGCTTATGTCGGTTGCTCCCTAAGGTTAACACAACTTTTCCAACTCATGCGTTCACTCGCTGGAGTTAAGCATGGAATCAAAAGGAAAAGAATTTCTAAGAGGAATCAGAGGAAAGAACTAGGATTTTTGGCAAGAAGAATAATTGAACACCCCAAAAGCTTTTCTTTACAATATATATATAAATATATATATATATATATATATATATATATATATATAAAGAATAATGATTCAAAATATAAAATAAATTAAATATTAATTATTAATTTTCAATTGAAATATCAATTATAAAACAGTACAATGATGGTCATTCCCACCAATCTCCCACGAATGACTATCATTGCATTCTAGTTAAAGTAGTAAGGAAGGATTTTCTCTAGCAAAGGAAGAAGTAGTATAAACTTAAACATCAATATCTTTCAATTTGAATGAATGCGTAGTGAGGTGGAGTAACAATCCAAATTATCGAAAGTAAGTTACCTTTTGAACTTTTGATGACAATGGTTGAGACCCTCACATCACGTTTTACTTCTTAAATTTCCATTGATTTTGCAATAAAGTCTATCACAATAGACCACTCAAAATTGTGCTATTTAATTAATGACATGCACATAGAACCTTGGGTCAATGTGAAAGCTCTAGAAAAAAGATCCTTAAAATTTTTCATAGAAGGCGGCCACACCTTCACAATCATGTTTATTGCTTCATCAAGTCTATCATAATAGACCACTCAAAACTAAACTATAAAGGTTTCAGATCTAGTCCATATTAAGACCAACTTCATCAAGTCTGTCAAAGACAAACCACTTAAAACTGAGCTATGAAGATTTTACAGGTATCCATCAAGTCCATACCAGGACCACCCAACAAAGGGCTATGGAATTTTCAAAGTTTTTAATTTCATCCATCAAATCCATTTAAGGATTGCTCCACACGTGGCTATGGACCATCAAGCCTACCGTAGTAAACCACCTAAAAAAGGGCTACGGACCATCAAGTCTATCGCTATAGACCACCCAAATAAAGGGCTATGGACCATGAAGTCTATTGCAATAAACCACCCAAATAAAAGGCTATGGACCATAAGATTTTTTAATCTCATACTTGTTGAAAATTCTAGAATTACTCTCCTTGTTAGGCCTTTGGAGAGAGAATTTACAAAGTTCCTCAAGCCTTACATACTTCAATAAGATAATTATTTCTCATTAAGAACACATATCCACTGATAAGGCTTACTTCATCATTGTAAGTTACTCAGTTTGCATACATTACCTCTCTAGGTATGGTAGATAATAACTAAAATGCAAACCAAAATCTATTGTAACCTTAAAATATCTTAATAAATGACAAAGAGCAATAAAATATTCTTAATGAGAATTATGTGTATATATGTACTCAATCTTCTCACAACATATGCAATAACACATCTTGTACAGTTTATCAAAACATAGTACTTTCTATAATCCTTGCATATTCAGATTGAGAAACACTATTTCATTTATTTTTCTTAAGGCTCATACTAGAATCATAAGATGTTCTTACAAGAGCATCATTAAAATAGCAAATCTCTTTAATAGCATTCAATGTGTGATTGACATAAATCAAAACATTCTCAATAATACTAAGTGCATCACATTTAGTCTCACATAAATCTTTCACTTCAAAATGTGATAACTTTATAACATTACTAACGTTTATGTTTGTATCACATAAATCTTTCACATCAACATATAATCACACAATCAACTCCAAACAACTTTTAGTATGCACATATATCAATAATTCACTACTCAACACATTATTTACTAAAGTGTTGTTAAAACTTTTCCTTATCAAACTTTCAGAAACTAGTTGAAGGCCATAATAAAGAAATTTGACTCTTTTAAGTTATCATTGTTGAATATCTTCTTTACATATATACTTGATGTAATTGAAGATCACATACAACTACAAACGCTTTTAAGGCTCTATAGTGGCTAATTTAGTCATATGAGAACAAGAATAAAATAACTCTAAATTCCAGGTTTGATTCAAAATATTTTTCCATAAGTTGCACCTATGTACTTAAGATCGTTTCCTTATCTAATGTGGGACTTTGGTCGCATTTTCAATGATCCTCCCCTCAAACAAAGTTCCAACTAAACCTCCCTAAAATAAACATTCATCCATTTAACTCTTATCTAGGCGTACTCCTCTCTAGAGCATACTGCCTTTTCAATAGAGCTCAACCTTGGATAATACTATGACTACTATTAAGGTTCTACTGCATCTTTGTTCTACCTGAGGATTATATCAACAAGGCTTAACCAAGGACGACATGACTCTAATACCACTTTTAGGGATAACTTAGGATATAAATTTTCATGCCTTATAAGATATCACATATTCGATCGTCTAGACAATATATATTTAAGCTTTCATAAGATATCCTATGAGATTCATAAATAATTGAATTTGCATATTTTCATACTACTAGCAATCTTTAGTAATATACCAATAATAATGTTGTACGACCAAACTTTATTAAAAGTAATAGTAATACTTTCAACTTCTTGGAAATTAATAACCAATTTACGCAACAATTCATGATGCAAGTCATGCATAACTTTGGCAAATATGACATACATGAAATAGTATTTCTATTCATGCGTATGCATGCTAATAGACATGCTTAAGTAGATCACGATAGTGTCTCAATATTCACAATTTGATTTAAATATAAAAAATCTATATGCAACACTATTATGAGTATAATCAATAAACATAGTCAAGTTTTCAATCATACTAAAAATTTCTTGAACTCAAGATAAACCCCCACACTTCTAAATATTTATATGCATAACATATTCAAAGTTCAACAATACTATTTTGTTAAGGAGAATAAATTTCATACATAAATCCATTTAGTTCACAAAACTGTATTTCTAATTTCTGTTATGCACAATTCATGTCATAAATTATTTCCATTCAAGAATGCATTAACTAATTTAAATTCATCACAATAGCATTTATTACTATAACATAAATTTGTCAAATTATACAAAGTATTATAGCATATGCCCATCAAATATGTATATGGAATATCATCTTCAAATTTAGCATAGAAATAAACTAACTAAATTCTTAGACCATATCTAAGAATTAATTTCGTGGAATTCAAACGTATGTAAAGTTCATTCAAACTCAACGATAAAAAGTTCATATTAATTCATATTTCCAAAATAATTTAACAATCAAAATATTTTCACAGAAAAATGTAAGCCGAAAACTTAACTTAAATGCTAAGTTTTACTAATTTATTTGGATAATTAATTTTGCCCAAATATTTCACCAATTAAATATGCCACATGTCAATTAATCAAAACTTCATTTTAGAAATTTGTTATCCTAACATATTTTCTTATTCTGTAATATGTGATCACTTGTAGCTTTTATTTTATTTAATTATTCCAAAACATGCAGTATTATTCATTAAGAATAAATTAGCATTGAATGGTCACATTTAAAATATTAGCTAAATATTTTTTAAATATAAAAAATTAGTTAATATTTTCCAATTGAACAGATTAGCAAATAAATTTTAGAAACTTTCCCCTAAAATTTAATCAGAATATCATAGACTTACCAAAGTAATCGAACATTACCTCAGGTGAATCTTCATCCACAAAGCTGAGAAGATCGTGGATTTCGATTCCAACGCCTAATGGTACTCTAAACTCACCGCTCTCACCGCGTCGGCCACTTCCTCGCACTGGTTCGATCTTCAGAAACGTGGAGGAATCATCACGATGTGGGGCTATTACGCAGAGTCCGGCGAGCCAGATCTGATGAGAAGAGTGCCTTCCAAAGTCCTTCTTTGATTCCATTTCCTGTTATCGTGAAACGGATGATTGTCCGCGTACGAAAGATCTCCGACGAATAACACTGCTTGTTCCCTTCGAATTTGAATAGTAATGCTCAAACATGTGATTCGAATCATAAGTCTGTCCAAGATCGCGAATGATGCCGAATATGTAAGGAACATCGGTACCGACCATGGGAGGCGTTGTGAAGAAAATTCAACGCGTCGCATCGCCACTCCCCATCTCGTAGAAGTATTTTGTGTCGTACTCGAGATCATTAATGGTAGCGTGGTGAATATGTCCGGAAGTATAATTATAATATTTGATAAGTGGTAATTCTAGTGTGTACTTTGTGGTCGTGCTCCTCATCAATATCCGCAGTCCAATATCTCATCAACGTTTGATAAAAAAATTTGTGATCATAGTTGTGTAGTATTGAAACACCGTCGTGAAAACAAAATTTCGATACTAAATCGCTTATATAAATTGTTCTCAAAATTAACACAACTTTATGCCTATACTCTAGAGAAAAAAACTTGCCGAAATTAAGAATGAAATTAAAAAGAATAAGGACGAATCTATTAAGAGGCTAGGAAAACACGTGTCCTCACATAATAATTATTTTATTATTAATTGTTTAGAGGAAAGAACTAATTTTAGAAGCATAACAATCCAAAAGCTTTACTTACAAAAGTATACATATAAAAAGAATACGATTAGAATTATAAAATAAATTAAATAACAATTATTATTAATTTTTAATTGAAATATTAATTATAAAACAGTTGGGAATGATAACATATAATTGTCCCAACTAAATCATTTTATTAAACTAAAATTTATTTATGGATACATGTGGATTCTTCCCTATCTTTCTTCTCTTTTCTTCCTCTCCATCTTTTTCATTCTCAACTCTCTAGTTTGCATCATTTCTCACTTCTTTTTTCTAATTGTAGAAGATATATGGACTGATGTAAATTATTTGAATTTAGAAAAGAAAAAAGAAGTGAGATGAGAATGATAAAGTATGGAGAGAGAGGAAGGAAATTTAGGAGAGGGAGAAACCACACATATCCATAAATAAAATTTAATTCAATAAAAGTTTAATTTCAACCATTGTAAAACTACAAGGGGCTAATCAGTCAAATTGAAAGCTTATGATTGTAACCAACTTTATAATGGATGATGATTTCTGCAATTTTCCCTAAAAAATTAGGCGTAAGGTTAGATGATTATTTTAATCAACAAGAGGAATATGATCAATGTATTGATTATTGATCAATAGTTGTTTTTCTCCTCGACATTTTAAATCAAACAAAACAACATACTAATTATAAAATAAATTGAAAAAATAGCAAGTAAGAAAATCCAAGATCCTAGTTATTGCAAATTAAATAGATGCACTCACTTGAACAAACTTTATAATTTTTTCTATTGATCAATAATCTTGGAGAAGAGGATCGAATCAAACCTCCCGCCTCTTAGATGGAAGATTATGTCAATTATCATCAAGTTAAGCTAACTCTGATAAACCAATTTTATAATTCAATCCTACGAAGATCAAGTCATAAAGTAACAACTCAAAAATCCGAGATTTTAATTTGATCTCGCTCATCATTGCAGCTGTAATGCAATATCGATACCGTGCAATGTTTTCTAGGCAATAAATTGAGAGGACAAAAATTAAGAAATAGTGAAGCTTCGAGTATTGATAAAAAAAAAATGAACAAACAGTATTTTTATAGTTGGAGGACGTGATAATTACAAAACTATTTGAATTTCAAAACTTTTAAAATTTTATTATGAATTGTACTTACAAAGGAAAAGTAAACTTCTAAGTTTGGAAAGACTTTTTACATTCTAGAATTTAAGTCTACAGGACTCGGGACGGATTTATTAAGGGACCAAAGGACACATGCCCTCCTCACATTTTCGGTTTTTGTACTTTAATATTAATTTTGAAGTGTTAAATTACAATATATATTAAATAATGCTTTTTGTTACTAAATTATGCCTCTAGTAGAGTGGTTATGCCCCTTTTAAAGCCTCAAGATTTTGGTTTTGAATCTTGTCTACTAAAATAAAGAATGGGAAATTCCAACTTCCTAACTTTTGATTTAGTATAGATATAAATAGACTATATATTTTTTAAAATTTTAAGAATTAATTGTTAATTGTATCTTTGCACATGAAATATCATTGTTTTTAATAGAAAATAATAGAAAAATATTGAAACTATTTATAAAATAATGTTTTTTGAAAAGAAAATAGAACAAAAAAAAAACAAAATATTTGCGCTCCATAGAAAAAAAATCACTGAAAGATAAAATTTATTACACTTGAATTTTCTACGAAACGTAAATATTTTACCAATTTTTTATTTTTGACAATTTTCCAAGAAAAATATAGCAAATTCATTTAAACACATAAGCAAAATTAAAAATAAAATTAGTTGAGAAGAAATTAAACAATTATATAATATATATATGAAAAATTTTAACATAGGAAACTCAACTAGGGGTGTACATAAGTCGGGTTGGGTCAGGTTGTAGAAAAAATATGGACCAGCCTAAAGTGACCGTGTTGACAAAATTTGAACCCTATCGGTTTAATATTAAAGGGTCAATCCAACCCAACCTAAAAAATTCAGGTTGGGCCGAGTTGGGGTTGGAGGGTTAATTTTTTTTAAATTATATTGTTTTAAAAAATTTTATATCAGTTATATAAGTATAAGAATTCAATTTTATCATTTTATAGTTTTTGAACTCAAAATTTCATATTCTTTTGAAATTCTAAGTCTAGAATAATGTCCATTGAAACTTAAAAATACATTCAAAATTTTAAATTCATACAAAAATTAATTATCACACAAAATAAGAATGTCAATTAAAACTTAAAAATACGTTTCAAAGTTCAACAATGTCCATTAAAATTAAAAATAAATTCAAAAGTTTAAAGTTAAAGAGTGTTCATTAAAAATACATTAAAAAGTTCAAAAGTCCGAAGTGTGCCACGACGATGATAATTTTGGATGATTGTTCTTGCAACCTTGGGTAGACTTATTGATGCCTGAAAAAAATACAAAACATATAAGAATTACATATAATGAAATTAATAACATATAATGCTAGAAAAACTCACACTAATAATAATCAATACGTTCTCCCCCAAATTTAAATCATTTAGTCCAAAATAATAGAAGATGAAGGGTTTCCTACAAAACAAATCATACAAAAGTAAATAAAAATATATTTAGCATAATATATGTACAATAAAGAAAGCAACCAATTACATGTAATCGCAATATTCTCATAAGTCTCTAACTCTTCAAGTTGTGGATGAAGATCTAATAATACCGAGCTGCCTCAAATTCAATTTTGCATACATATCAAGGTCTCAACTGTTCTAGGAGTCAAAGAACTATGAAAGGAATCAAGAATCCTCTCCCTGTACTAAATGCAAACTTAGAAGCCACCGTAGATATTGGAACCGCCAAAACATCTAGAACAATTGTTGTAGAATGGAATATTTGTACCCATTCATTTTCCACCAGTACATAATATCAAAATCATTTTTATCTACTACATCCTTATCAGAAAAATAAGAAGTCAAGTCATTCTCCACTTCCATTGAGCTTTCTTCTTCTCTCAAAGCACAAAAATTTATCCATGGATCAACTTCTTCATCATTCTCCATTTCCATAGTAAGGATGTTTGATTGTTTAAGATCATCGGTACTCTGACCACCTCGAGTGGAAGGATTAAGTTATGATTTGTAAAAGTCATATAGATGATACAAATATATCTTCAAACTCTCAACTATATCCTTAACAACATCACTCTCATAAACATTAGAAAGACAAAAATTCAAGTACTTTAACTTGTACCAAGGATCAATCACCATAGCCACAAACATCAATTTATTCATCTTCTCAATCGAACCTCAATACTTATCAAACTTTGTTTTCATATTCATAGCCATCAAACTAAGAACAGAATTGAAATATAGCCACGTTGTTGGAACTTGTATTATCAACAGTTGTAAAATTTTTGTCAATCCCCCACTCCAACAAACAACTTTCAATTACCCTTCCAATAGTCTCCCCTTTATGATTAGAAACTTGACAAAAACTCAAAATCTTCTTATGTAAAACCCATTCAAAATCAACGAAATGTGCCCTGATGACCATATAGTTCACATTTTAAAGTGACGTCCAAGTGTCTGTAGTAAGACAAATTCTTTGAGAGCTTTTAAGTAAAAATGATTTCAATCTTTTCTTCTATTCAAGATATAGTTGATATATATCTCTAGCAATCGTTACTCTCGATAGAACATTAAACCTAGGACATGGAATACTACAAAAGTTTCTAAAACCCTCACTTTCAATGAATCTGAATGACAACTCGTTCATAATTATCATCTTAGCACATGCTAGTCTACATGTTGATTGGCTAAACAATGTAGTCACAAAATTACTAGCGTTGGCTCCCTTTCCATCATCTGTAGGTATAATAGTTAAACTGGTTTGTCCTTTAGTCTCCTCTACATGGGTACTTTTTACATTGATTTCTTAAATGTTTCCACAAAGTACTAGTTTCACAACTATTACTATCACATGCATAATCCTTACCACAATAATTACACTTGCACCTAGCTCCATCGTTAGCACTTGCTTCCATTTTCGTGAAATGATGCCACACTGAAGAAATTTGTTTATTAGGTCTCTTTCTTTTGGACTTAGGAGGTAGAAGTGGTACATAGTTTGTAGTTTGGCTTGTATTAGGAGGAGGAGGATGAATGGGAGGAGGCATTTCATTATTACCGGTAGCACTCACATTTTCACTACTGCTATCCATCTATAAATGAAGGAAACCAAGATCTAATTAACATCTAGCTAAATTTCCAACATTAACATTTAACTAAAGTTTATAAACCAATATCATACACCAATTAAACATATATAAACATATCTAAACTTTCAACAACAACATACACCAATTAAACATATCCATATTTAAACTTTCAACACCAAATACATAAATTAAACATATAAATACATATCTAAACTTTCAACAACAACATACACCAATTAAACATATCCATATCGAAACTTTCAACACCAAATACACAAATTAAACATATACATATGTAATTCCAACACCAATATACAACAATTAAACTTCCAATACCAACATAAAATTCAGATTTCAACAATCAACACCAACTAAAATTTCTAATTCGAACTAAAAAAATATACATATCTAATTCCAATCCCTACTAAAATTCAGATTTCAAACAATGGACACAAAAAAAAAGTTAACAAAATATTTAACTTACCATAGAGTTAGATAAAGGTGATTCAGTCGTATCTGACACTGTGTCTGTGGTGAGTCTTAAAGAAATCCAAATATTTGAGGTTGTGTATGGTATTAAACTGCAAAGTGTTAATTACAATGAGACATGATTTAATTAATGCTAATTGATAAGTACAAAAGTAAAATACCATAGGCCTACCACGGAGTTGTTGAAGAGGTCTGTCAACGAATAGATTACAAAAAAGGGAAGGGCGGGAACTTGCAAACGAAAATCGAAAACAGAGTGAGGATCGATCAAAAATGAAAATCGAAGCAGAACGAAAAGCCTAGGAGACAGAGTGAACTCTGAACGAAAAGCCTACGGAAAGAAAATCGAAGTTAAACGGATAGCCTATGGAACGTCGAACTGAAATAACAAAACGTGAGGGGTGGAACATAAAGTGAATGCCGAACGAAAATTGTGAGGGTGAGGTCGTTGCTCGCCGAAAATTGAAAATGAAAGTGAGGTGTCGTGCGTAATATTGACTATGGAGCATGGCAAAGGCAAAGGCACGCAGAGGCAAATGAAAATGAAAGGTCTATGGTTTTCTACTTTTTATTATATATATATATATAATAACAATAATAATAATAATAATCTTAAACCAGGTCAGGTTGGGTCAACCTGGCCTTTTAATAACCATACCCGATAACCCAGACCATTTTTTTTAATTATCTAATCCAACCCAACCGAAAACATAATTTAACCCAACCCAATCCTTACAGTTTGGGTTGGGTAGTCCGAGTTAGTCGGATTATCGATTTTTTTTAATACCCCTAAACCCAACCCTCATGATTTCTCCAAAGGAATCGTACTATGATCGAGATAAAACTAAACGTGAAATTAAACCTTATTGTTAGGTAAATAAACAGTAGATTTCTATAAGGGAGTGATCAACAAGGGGTATATGAAATCTTCTATTTACATTTTTTTTTATCTCTTTGATTTGTATGTGATGGGACTTTACTTTTGTTTTCTTTCACTACTGATAGGAATGATAAAAACCCTTAAATTAATTAAAACATTTAATTCGGAAGTGTGAGATTTTCCTTAAATTATTTATGCTTCCAATCTTAAAAGTAAAATTTAAGCTGATGTTGTTATTTTTGTAGAGAAATTATTGTCCAAGTGAAGTTGAAAAGGGAAAAGAAAAAAAATTAAAGAAAGAAATAAAGGGAAAAGGAAAAATAAGGAAAAGGAATTAAAAAAGGAAAAGGAATTAAAAAAGGAAAAGGAAAAAGAAAGTGGAAGTGGAGCATTTTGGTGTTTTAAAACCCACCACCGGCAAGTTCACAGCCTATCCCATTTCTACACCAAAATTTCAGAGCCAAATTGAGGGAGAAACTGAGAGAGAGTAAGAAGAAGAAGTTTGCTGGAGATTTGAGCGGGAGAAGACAAGGAGAACTCAAAGTTAAGCTAATTCTTGATAGATTTGAAGCACACAACACACATCTAATGTTTTATTGACGGCAAGCTACACAAGGAGAATCAAAAGGTGAGACTTATCAGGTTTGAAAGCTCATTCATTTTCTAACAAAGTTTATGAGTTATGCTTAAGGTAAATATGATATTAAGTTAATAAAAATTGAAGGAGAAGATAGCTTACTGTTTATGTGGGTGAATATGTCTAGTTTTTCGAGTAGCCTGAAGTATAGAAGAGAAATGAGCAGTTCTATTTGATATGGTTGGAAAGCTTATTCAATTTTCTACAACTTTTATGAAGATCATTTGAACTAAATATGACTATAAATAGGTTACTTTTCAAGAAGAAAATGAAAAGATGCTAGAATCGTGAAATTTGAGTAGTACCTGCTTGGGGGGTTTTTTGGGAAAGTCTATTGAGAATTTGATCTTACTTGAATCTTTACTTTTTCAAGTAAGTTGTAGAGGATTTGAAAATAAAGGGTTTGATATAAAATATACTTATTTTACTTAAGAATGAATGAGTTATAAGGTTTTGAAGTTGGGTCTTTGAATTTGGAATTTATGGGCAAAATTATGAAAGTTTGATTTTTACTTTAAGTTTGAATCTTCGTCATATTAAGTATGCCATAGAAGGACAGTAATATTTAAGATTTTGATACCCAATTATGGTTTGTTTGACATATCAAGAAGAAATAGGTCAAGTCTACATACCAAAGATCTAGTCAAGACTGTGAGTGATAAAACGAGTTTCAATAGAGATTTCTAAAATTGTGTCTGCTAGTCAAATTGTTTTAACATCCTTTGAGTTTATCTATTTGAAATGTGTTACTATTTAGCAAATAATTTTAAAAGTATGTGATTTAGTTTATGAAGTTTAATTAAGCATAAATTGTTGAGAATGATTTCTGGTTAGCAAGAGAAATTTATAATTGAATTATGAGTAAATGAGTTTGTAAAAGTTTTAGCAATGCTTGAATTAAGATTTTATAGTTTGCCAAGAGTTGAGAATTTCTAAACATGTAATGTTTATGTTTTTCATAAAAAGAAAGTTTATAGTTTTAAAGCACATTTTATGCTACACCAAGACATGTTATAGGTCGAATTGAGATTATTGCATAGAGGATATACATATATTGAGACGAGGACGCCTATCTCAAAGAATACATTGAGATGGAGACGTCTATCTTCAGCAGAGGTTTGACCGTTAGTATTGAGATTACTACTGTCGGGTTAGAGGTGGATTTGACATTGATTTAGCTCTGTCATTTCTAAAGGATTTGTTTAGGATATAGATAGGTGTCATGTCCCTCTCCAAAAACACTCTATGTGATTAAGTGGAGACGTGATAGTCTAGATATTCTACACATGATTCTCCGTGAAACACCTAGTAAGTGGAAATAAAGACAACCATAAAAAAATTATTGCGGAATGTAGACTTAGATAAAATGTGAAAACTTCATTGATATCTCAAATAACGGGGTACATTTTTATACAACATTCTTTACAAAATCACTAAGTACAACTTAAAACAACACTTAGACTCTCCTGGCCTAGCTACTATATGCTATGTGAGTTGATAGTGGTCACTACCAAAATGATGCATTCTTAAAAGGCACAGTAGGCGATCAAGGTCACAAGTTCAACGTTGGATGTCCTTCACTATCTTGGGGGATAAAACAAAACATTTAAAAGGTTAGACGAAAACATCTGGTGAGTGGGATTGTTTATCAACACCTTCAATGCCACCAAGTTTTCCTTAACACAATATAGACATTTTGCCAAATCAAGTGATGTAAATAATATGTAAGTCAATCATTATATCTTTGAGTTTAAAACAATAATTCAAGGTGTTAGGCATTTTTCAACATCTCAATTTTTATCAACAATTCATAAAACACAAGGAAGAATCACTTCTTTCATTATTCATCATATTGTATAGTATGAGTGTCACATAACATAGTCTTTTCCGCAGAATCATTCTGCATGTTCAATGTCATTTGTGTACTCTTTCCTTAGCTCAAGCGTTTGCCACATTATTTTGCCAAGTTGCAGTTATGTAGAGTAATCTCAATACATTTAGCAAGTTCCATCAATTTCACTACGTGGTATGCGTCTTTCCATGCCAGATCACACAACAAGTATGGGGTATCCTATTCAAGATCACACAACATGAATATGGCATTCTATTCCAAAATACATAGCAAGAATAAAGCATCTTATCCCAGATCACACAACAATGATAAGACATCCCATACCAAATCATATAGCAAGTATGAAGCATTCTTATCGCATAGGATACAAAAGATCATCTCAGTTCATCATTACAAGTTTATATCAAATATTATGCATTTCTCAACTACACATCATCTTATCGTATCATTCTAGTTCATATGTAAGTCCAATTCATCTATAAATCATACACATTTTAAGATTTGAAAAGGATTTAAACACATTTTAGAAATCCTTTTCATTTCGGAAAATATTTTATAAGAAGAAACACTCATAGTCACAATTGGCTATCTTCTAGCCCTCAAACTTTCTTGCACTTTCCAGTTGAACTCAAGCTCGTCTAGAATCTCTGAAAACCTTGGAATTTCTCTCAATCTTCTCGTAAGTAAACTCAGGGTAAAAGCAACTTCAAAAGGTATGGAATTCATCTATTTATGGACATTTCTACTGAAGTTTCTTATGTTGGAATGATTACTTCTGCCGACAGTGTGAATTGGTCCAATGTTAGAATGCCAAATGTCTCTGTCATATCCTTATCTTAGATTCGTATTGGACGACAAGGTCAAATCAATACTGACTTTCTTACATAAGAATGACATCATCATTTCTCGATGAAGTAAGCTCATATCGCAACAAGGATTCTCGTGTAGTCTTTTCTCATCCTACAATAGTTCTTATCGCATAAGGCAAATCGCAATCAGAGCTTCACAAGAGGAAAGCTAGTTTGAATGTCTGTTTAAAATGCTTTGCAAAGATTAAATTATTTAGCATAATTTGATGAGTTAAACTGTTTAGAAATGTATTACGAGTTACTTAAATGTTTATAATGTAATTTCTTTTAGAAGCCTAGTCACTGTTCAAGCTTATAACTCACCCTTTCAAAATATTTTTCCACTTCCTGGATAGAAATTGGTCTACTAGAAGCTTCTAGTTCTATTTTCAATACGTGGGTGGAGTTGTATATCGTGTATGTATAGCCATATAAGTTTGGATTTTGTAAACACTGAGTAGAGTGTGGGTAGCGAGTGTAGTCTTGTAAAATTTTTATACTTTGTGAAAAGTGAGAAGGTTAAATGCCCTTTAGCTATATCACAAGTATTTAACTACAAAAGTAACTCAAGTACACAAAAGATAAATAACACAGTGCATTTTGGTAACCCAATTCGGCAAATATGACCTACATCTGGGGAGCTTCTTCCTCAGATAAAAAATATTATTGAGACTCATCACTTGTAACTTATTTCACTAGTTACATAAAATAGTTATAACCATAACTAAAAGTAAACTCAGGCTCCCCCTAAAGGTAAATAGAATCTCTTCTAAGACTAGTCCAGACTTCCCCTGACTTCGTGAATTGATCCCTCAATTCAATAGTCTTCATATATATTTTTTATCTTCTCAAAGTTCACATCACAACAAGAATCCTTCAACATCAAGCTAAATACGATATCACCATTAAACGTTCACCTTGATCGACTTAATTAGACGAGCTTGTTCGGGTCTTCTAAAATATTAATTTCTTCGTCAACCTCACAAACCCATCAATCATCACATATATATATTCCCCTAGGATATTTTATGCATATAACCTTTTCCATATAAAAAGGAAACAAACTCATACCAAGATTCCTAGATATAGGAAAAGTTGGTAATTTAATAATATTGCTTCATAAAAAGAATAATATATTTGACAAAATATCCCAACACTTTGGTTGTAAATTTATGTAGCAAGTTCTGCAAATCTTGACGAGTTTTAGTTTGGGCTACACTATATGATTATTTTAAGTTGCATCAAGTTTTTACTGTGTTGTG
>JBBPDI010000015.1:11580210-11597122 GCA_037974545.1 Cucumis variabilis | reverse complement strand
AACTATATTAATCTATTTTAGTTTCATAAAAATTTGACATTCCCTTACCTGTTCAAATGAACCCAATCTTTTTGAAATATTATATCTTCAATTTTCAAATGATTGCTACAAGAATGTGAAATGTAATAGAGAACCAACTCGACCCAAAGTAAAATTGAGAATACTAGTATACAAAGGTAACATCAACAAAGTATAATAATTATGAGAAGTATATTTCAATATTAGTCATAAATCCAAACCATATATAGATCACATTTTATGAATAAACTAGGAAAAAATGACAATTCTAACATATTATAATAACTTAACATAATTCAAGCAATATGAAAAAGAGAAGAAACCAAGTTCAATTAAAGAATCATCACAAGCAAAAGAAAACTTAGGATAAAGCTAAGAGTGGTTCCATTAAGGAACAAGCTTACTCTTTACACAAGATTTGATTCCAAGAATTCAAGTTTTCAAAAAACATACACCAGCTAAACTCAAACCACAAGGATTCAAGTATTAATAACCCATGCCATATGATAGATTTGCAAAAGAAATTCAAGGGTTTAAAGTCATGTTGCTCGACAACTAATGAAAAATTAACAGAAAATAGACGCTCACATACACTAATATGATTTTTCAATTAAGAACCATCACCTTGTTGGAGTAGCTCCCACAGTCTTAATCAAATAGGTTGGCAGAGACATATTCTAAGAGAAAATTTATCAAACAGGTCATAGTCGATAATCCCAAATGGGGTTTAGTATTTAAAGCATTAATTAGCACAAACAAAATAATCAATCATCCTATGATAAAACATACACAAATTAGGGAGGAAAACGAAAACAAAAGTCCTTAAAGAAAACAAAAACATTGTCCCAATCAATTTACTATTTCATTTGAACAAAATCTAGGAAAAAAGTATCACAACCACGTTAATTAATTGCCTACATCATAGATACCACATAGATAAAGATTCTTAACAACAAAAAAGTAAGATATATTTATAGTCTAAATTCTACTTAACTTCACCTTCTAAGTGTTCTAAATGACCTTGATTCGGATAAGAAAAGCAAATTCTTAATGGTATGGAAAATGAATAAGTAGAATTGGAAAACAAAAAATCTGCTATTGAATTAAATAGAAAAAAAGACAAAATGAAACAACAATAAGATTATGGGAAGATGTTCTTACCGTTTGACAATGTTTTAAAAATTAGCTTCATAAGATAGAAGAGTTAACCATCAAAGTCTTCAAATTCACAATTTATCAAACTAATTTGAGAAAGCAATAAATCAAAACTTACAAACATATGAACTCTAAAAAACAAAACTTACAACTACTTAATACTTCCACTATATTAAAAATTATGAAACTTAATCCCATGTTATGAACCAACATCCCTAGATAGAGAATTAGTATTTAGTATGTTGTTCTAGTATTACAGAGACTATAAGTCCAAAACCTAGAACGAAGCATAAAACAAAAAGCATTTAAAACATTTTATCAAAAAAACAAAAATATTAACACAACACACAGTTAGATGAAAATGGATAAAAAAAAATTGTGTTTGAAAAAAGGAGATGCAACAAGATAAATATCTCACTAAAGTGGCAATCTAACCCAACAAGTCTATTGCTAAGTATAAAATCTTCAACCACACCATTGTCACCATAAAGTGTATTTTTTAATTTGTTGTACTTGAGTAGTTATATAGGTGTTAAGTTTTCTCCCAACCTAACAAAATAAATTTAAGATCAAATTGAATTTTGTTTAACTCCAGACTATTGCAAACAGTGGTTTTCTCACAACAACTACTTTTCTATAGACAAAAAGCCTATCCTCACTAAATTAAGAGACAATAACGAAGGAATAAAGAGCATGGAAGTTGGAAGGTATTTACTTTGTTGTTGATGCAAAGAGATAGTCAGTGGATGTCATCGTAGAGAAACTAAGGTCAACAGAGGATGTGCAATTTAAGATCTACATTATGGTGGAGAAAATTATTTGGGTCAACAGTTGTATTTCAGAGTTGGAATGATGAAAATAGTTTATATACTAAGATTCATATTCCACCATAAAAACAATGTAGAAGAAAGGAAGAAGAAAAAGATTTCAATAAGAAAAAGATTTATAGTGCTGAAATGGAAAATCTACATTCTTAAACTACCTAAAGATTAAAACTAAATAAGCTCCATAGATAATTAACAAGTATGAAAGAAAATTTTGGATTCTTGAAAGTCAAACTTAAACAAATCCACACTTGACTTAATCATTTAACAAAAACAAAAAAAGTGTTGAGGCTTCAATGCCAAGGTTGCAAACATGTATCTCAGCACCCTATCAAGAGATGCAAGCATTTCAAAATCGATGGAGACAAGAAGGAAAAAGGAACTTCTCTTTTCTAGCTCTCTTATCAGTTTTTTATCTTTTGTCACAGGATTATTTGTTTCTAGGGTTCTTGCAGAATTGCTTTTTTTTGTTCAGCAATTAGATCTACATGTCGTGTAATGAATTCTATACAATTAAAAGAACAAAAAAAAAAGAAGTCAGCAGAACAATTTTATTTACAAAAGAATCTCCAGTAATCCACAAAACTCTTGAATGTGTTATCACTAAAATACTTCTAACAGACATCAAAACTGAGGAAAATTGAATGTTATATTAAGGAGAAAAGAAAACAAATTGAGATTCTAGGTTGAGGGCTTTTGGGCATTGTGGATTTTTTTTACTTTTCAAGATTTCTCCGTTTTCTGATTTCTCCTTTTTTGCCATGTATTTGATGAGATGTTCCCCTTCATTTTTACAAATTTTCCCTATTTTCAATTTCCCCCTTTTTGTCGTCCAAATTTAAGGGTTTTAATAACATTTTTTATATAGGTTATCTTATCAAGGATGCGAACTGAATGCTAGTAACAGATCTCGAGCAAATCAGGAACACAAAAAAGAAAAAAAAAACAAGAACAGAAGCAAATAAAAATCAAACAATGATATCAGATCAAGTTTAGCACATGAACAAAACCAAAAAGGAAAAAAATGGAATGTTTTATAGTCATAGAGTACCTGCAACTCCAGTTATAAGGACATGAACTGGATCTTGAGCCATGACTGAGGAAGATCAAGAGAAAGATGAAGACTGGAAGATAAAATAAGGAGAATCAATGGAAGAATGGAGAGAAGACTGAGGAATATGAAGTGATGGCTATATTTATTCATTATAAAAATTTCAAAAGAACCAAAATAAACCTACCCAAAAGTGAAAAGAAGAGAAAAGGAAGAAAATAAAGGTATAGTCAAGTACTTCAAATACCTAACAAGACAAACACAAGTTAAATCAATCATAGTTCATTTTCTTTACCTGAAGTAAATTTAGGAGAAAACAAGGTTGTTAAACTTGTCTATTTTGGGTCCCCACAATGTAAAGAGTTAACAAGTCATGGAAAATCTTTTTTTTAGCAAAAGGACTCCTTGGGCCAAGAGAGGATTGGAAAGTTAAAACACCTAGTCTTAAATGATTAATGAATAATGCTAAATGCTACAAGAAAACATGGAGAAACTTATACGATTCAGATACTAAACTTCTACGACCAAACAATTAAGTCAAACAGGTTGTGTGTGTGATTAGTAAACTACAATCCAGACATATCATCTTGAAGGAAAATATAATAACAATAAGAAACGTAGACATAAATATATCAACCAGTCCACATCAAACCATGTCAATCCTATGATAAAATTGGCTTATTTAACAACTGTGTTGCTTCATTGGGACGAGGAGGGAAAATGAGCTAAATAACGAAATAAATACCAAACAATAAATCATTAAAATGATCAGCCTAGAGTAAAAATGCACATAATTAAGCTGGATAATTGGCTAATAACAAAAAAAACTACTGGCACAATACTCTATTTCTACTTGTTTCTTTATACTCACAAACAAACCTATGAAATGAGAACTTTAATTGGACAAAACAAACTGTGTTTCTTGTATGAGAATGGAAGGGAACTATCAAGTAACTTGCTAATTTGAATAGCCTATTTTGTCCCAAAAATATAATAATAGAAAACTGGCCACAAGTTTCATAATCGGAGCTTTCAAATTGTTTACCCAGAACAAAAAAAACAAACACAGCATGTCTAATTCTAGAATCAATTACTCAGCCATAATGCCAACCCTCATTCTACAAATGGAATCTAGTGTATTGAGACATGTTTCAAACATAAGAAACCTAATTTTCCCTTTACCATAACAAATCTAAACACCCTAGGACAAAATCCAATCACGCTATATTGAATTATCACACAGTAACTCATATTTTATAAACATTCAAAGATGCTAACAAGTAACAAATCTTCAACCTAGTGACTTATTTTCATACTTAACTACTATACAAACTTCATCATGTACAAAACCCAAATTCAAAATATAACTTCCATTGATTCAAAACAAACTACAGATTCAAAAGGGGGAAAAGTATACCTCTTGGAGAAGTTGCTGTTAGAAGTGACGGTAAGTTTTAACGTCAGCAAATAAACCAATCATATACAATAAAATAAACCAATCATACTTGTCTACATACGGATCCATACGTCTCTTAACAACCAATCATATACGATTACATTTTTATTGGTCTATGAATATTGCATTAAGCAGATAAACTAAACTTTTTAACCCACTAAAAATACACCATATCAAAAAGACAGTCAGTAAGTAAGAGTCCTTACTTTCTCACAAGCACACAAAC
Organism: Cucumis variabilis; assembly: GCA_037974545.1. Taxonomy (NCBI): domain Eukaryota; kingdom Viridiplantae; phylum Streptophyta; class Magnoliopsida; order Cucurbitales; family Cucurbitaceae; genus Cucumis; species Cucumis variabilis. Next base: position 11,592,392 of record JBBPDI010000015.1, on the reverse strand, counting down.
AAACCAAACCCAAGATCCAGACCTTCATTTCATTTTTCCTCCATACACAAGAAGATAAGGAGAAAAAGAATGGAAGCCCCACAACCCATCAAAAAAACAATACCCAAATAAACCTTCATCATCATCATCTTCGTATTCACTCCCTCAATTGCTTAGAGAGAGAAGAAAAAAGAAAAAAAGAAAAATGGCAGTAGATCCAGTAGAAAATGTGTAATGAAGTAGCAATCGTGATTTCTATTCTATTTGAGAACTGAAAAATCCCCTATCATATTTAAAATGTGTAATGAAGTAGCAATTGTGATTTTTATTCTACTCTAGTTTACTAGCAATCGTGATAGGATTTGTATTCATGAATCATGTATCAATCATAAACATAACGAGTGTCAATCACATAGAGAAAGGAAAAAAGACAACGCACTTGGAGTAGTAAGGTAGTCTTCTTATTCCGATCATAGAACACAAGTAACAACAAGCTAAATCAAATAAATTTCTAATTTTCTGATTTGTTAATCTACTTTCCACTGTCCAATCCACCCATTAAACAACCAACTGCATAAAAGACTTGCTTTCTAACTTTTAAGAACAAGTATACAATATATTAAAGTTGTTGCTTCCGCTTCAAAATTTCAAAATGGAGTATCTCAAAGAGTCAACACTAAATTAAAAATTGTGGATTAGAATTTATTCCTTTTTTTAAGCTACAAGTGTAAGCTCTCATGGGAGACAGAGTTCGACCGTACTTACAAAAGAAGAATGAATCTAAAGCATACAATTGAGTAAAGACCCGATCCATGAAAAATACCACCATAAAGGAAAGCACCCCATTTTGAAAACTAAACTCATGTAGCAGAAAGAAAATTAAAGTATGCAAAAGCGTGAAAGTTGGAAGGTATTTACCTTGTTGTTGATACAAAAAGATAGTCAACAGAGAGGTCAGCAGAAGATGTGGAACTTAAAATCTACATTATGGTGGAAAAATTATTTGGGTCAACATTTATATTTCAGAGTTTGAAATGATGAAAAGAGTTTATATACTGATACTGATATTCCACTCAATACTCTCACCATAAAAACAATGTAGAAGAAAGGAAGAAGAAGACTAACCTCAAATCATTAGCTTCAAGTGTCTATAGAAGTAGAGAGACGAGCTAGTAGACAAATAACCCTAAGTGAACCCATATAGACGACGATAAGAGATCAGATGAAGCCGAGAGATTCAACTCTGAGAGATTGAAGTCTAAACAGAGACACACGGACAGAGAAACAAAGATGGATAGAGAGATGAGGCAGAGCTTGAACAGAAATCGTGAGAGAGAAAAGGATGGACAGAGAGATGACAAAAGCGCACTTGTGATAGAGACAACGACGGAGAGATGGGCGCAAAAAGAAATTGATGGAGCGATGACGATGGTTGAATGGAAATCTTGAGAGGGAAAAGGAAAGAGTGTGGGTATCGTCGCGACAGTCGTGCGTGAGAGAGCGAAAAGGAAATATGAAATGTGAAAGTACCCTAAAGGGGAAAATAAGAACTTTGGCCCACTTTTCTTCTTTTTTTTAATTCCCCTACGCGCCTTTCTTTTTTTTTCTTTAATAACATTTTATAATATATGTTATTAAAAATTGTTATTGAAAGACTAATTTGTTGTAGAGACTTTATAAAGTGGAAAGAATATTTCCACCTGCCTTCTTCAGCATAATGGTACACCTTGCTATTCACCTACCATACGAAACCAAGATTGCTGGTCTGGTTTCTTACAATTGGAAGTATCCTATTTAAAGAAGTTTACGCACAATGAAATAGTATGTTCATAAAAAGATGTCCTGAGTGGTCTAATTTAGAAGCCTATCTAATGGATGAATCAAGGACCTTTTGTTCGCGATACCTAAGTGGGATTGAAACACGATTCACTAAAGATGAACAAAACAATGACAACATTATGGATAATGAGATGATGGGTGAGTTCAAAGTCTTCGTTTAGAAAGTTCAACCATAAGGGGCGTCAAGCGTTCCAACTCGATTACAAGAAGACAAACGCCTATTTCACTGGTACATTCACAACAATGTAGTTGAAATATCGAAGTACCATAAGTACATATTTTTAACATTTGACTTAGATCATATTACCGTTGATGCTTTAAGTATTCGTTATATAATATTTTGTTATTAGGAGACACTTACGGTTGATATGTCCACAAGTTCAAAATGCTCAAAATTTTACAAAATACACCAACGAGCATTTCCTGAATGGTTCATAAATTATGTACACCTAGATTTTGAAGTAATAAGTTTTGAATGAGAATTTTGTTTATGATCATTGACTAATCACGATTTCAAGTTTTAGGAACGCGTGAGAGAGAAAACCTTTCCACTGATTTTTTTTTGCTTGCGATGGGACCAACACCTAACGTTCGATGTTACAATAGATGCATTGTTGGTAGAGTGAGATTTTACACGATAGAACGTGATTTCAAACGCACTACACAAAACAGTAGAGTGATGGTAGTCGGTGGAGAGAATAATAATTTCTAAGGTGTTCTTGATGAAGCGTTGGACGTTCATTATGCGACGAGACAACGTGTTTGGCCATTTAAGTGTAGGTGGTACAACATGGACAACAACAAAAGCCATAAGACACATGTGAATTTATGGTACAAATCAATCAAAAAGTCCCGTTTCTAGTTCACTGAGGAACCAGTCATCCTTGCGATGCAAGGACACCAAGTATTTTACCTAGAGGACCAAAAAAATGGTATCAATTTGGGGTTGTTCAAGTGGTCCAAAATAAATGTATATAGGACGTGCCATAACTCGATGATGTTTATTATGAGCAACTGAATATAGTGGAAATCATTGTCTGACATCATGTCAATGGAACATCTGAGGATAACACTCTATGTAGACCCAACGTCGATCTTGCAGTTGTTGAAAGACCAGTTCGTTCTAACAATGTTGTCGACTTCATAGATGATGAGGATGACCAATTATCCCATCAAAATGAATCAAGCAATGACGAATGATTTTCAAGAACCACGTACCCACATATTTCATTATTTTAAACATTCACTTTCATGTACTCGTATTTGTTTAATTAATTTTGGGTTATTTGTCTACACATACTATATCTTAATTTTTTATGACTTTCGATGACACATATGCTCTCTTTCTCCAGTTCAGCGATAAGTTGAATAATGCAGGATTGACGACATCCTTGGTGGACAACTCCTCAGGTAATGCAATCCCAATTCAGCACCAAAGACAACAAATACTCGAGCTTGAAGAAGCTAAATGCATGATTGAAGAGCAGAGAAGAATGCCCGAGCTTCAGGCTAAAGAAATGTAACAAATGCAAAAGTTGCTTGAAGAAATAACTCGAGACAGAGAGGACCTTGAGTGACGTAGTTGCGGTACGTATTTTTTAACTTCAAAGTTGTTTACTTTGCATTATTGGTGATATATATAATGCATTATATATATATCTAAATTTAATTTTTTGTTATTATAGGTGCGGACCTGTTGATTTATTACATTTGTGGCCAAATTATCTTAATTTCATTTGATGTATTGTAGGTGTTAGACAATGAAACTTTTGTTTATTTATAATACAATTTTGATTTGGCATTATATATATAATTATTTACTAACTTAGTTGTTCCATTTTTATAAATTTTATTGAATTTAAATCGAATTGGAATCGAACAGAAACTACAATTGAAACAAGAAATTACAAACAAAAACAAAATGAAGATAAAAAAATCATACCTTGTATAATTTTCGACGCACGATTTGTGTTGGGAAATAGGCCTTTCCCCAACAAATAAAAAATGGCATCGAGGATAGTTGGCATGACGTTACATTGGGAAAAAGCTTCTTCCAACATTTACTTGTACGTCGAGAGAGTCAATGTGCTCCCCTGACACTATTACATTATCAATAGAGTGAGCGTTAAGGACAGTTCAATCCTAATGCATCTCCCGTGTGACGTCAGGAATGGGTCTCCCAACAAGTTTTCCCCAATAGCCTTTCTGACGTCTAGGATTAAGTCCAGACACCATCTCCCGATGTTCTATGTAATATACCCCAACGCCACCTTGCATCGAGAAACACCTGACTTGTTGTAGTGTAAGTTATAACGAAAACTTAAATAAAACAAGCTCCCCTGCATATATGATCAAATCTTATTGAAGATAACTCTGGCTTCCTCTAAGTTTCTTAAATACAAATCAAATGTACTTGTTCTTAATTATATTTCTTATCACAAGTGCAGCATGAAGTCACTTGCAAAATCACTACGAGAAAATGGGTTTTTCCTGACGTCGAAAAAGAGAGGAAATGTTGATGTTATGAAACACGCATCGAGATAAGGAAAGCTGACGCCACCGTAAACCATGTCAAGGTAAATATAAATTGAATTTTTTATTATACTTTCCCTAACGTGGACACAGAAAACATTGGGAAAAGTTAGGAACTAAATTTATGGTTAGACTTTCCCCGACGTTCTTACATACCATGTCGGTAAAGGTTTAAATGATAATATTAAACTAAACCTTTACTGATGTAATATGTAGGAATGTCGGAAAAAGTCTTAATAATAATATTTCATTTAAAGCTTTATCGACGTCAGCATTGACCACATCGACAAAGGGCTATGCATTTATTATTATGGTTGGACTTTTCCCGATGCCATTAGTGAGATGTCAGGAAAAGTCTGAAAAGGCCTAAGTTTTCGTGTTGCATCAGCCTTTCCTCTCCCTATTTGTTATGTGAATATAGAACACAGAGCACGTGAAATCGAAAGAGAAAAAAAAAGAAAACGAGAAAGAGAGGGAAGAAGAAGAATCGTCAACCGTCCGCCATCCACCCTCGTCGTTTGTCGCCCACCGCTTCGTACTCCTCATCGTTCATTTGCTTGGTATAAGATTTTGTCCATTTTTTTTGTTTTGAAACTTATATAGTATGAAATGTATATATGTGTAATATACTATGTACGTTTTTATCATGTATAGTTTGAAATGTATACATGTGTAGTTTGAAATTCATTATATTTCTGGTAATGTATTATGTAATTTGTATGTGTCATCCATGCAAGAGATGTTTGTATGCGTAATATATTATGTATGTTTTATATGAAATATATGAGTTTTTATATGTAAGTTTGAGATTGGATGTGTAAATTTGAGATTGTATGTTGATATTATATAATCTATGTGTAATGTATGTTTTTTAAAGTTTTGAATAGGTATTAGATATTGAATTTGATAGTTAATTTATATTTGAGTTTAGATATGAATTTCTATTTAATATCAATTATAATACAAATTTGAATTTAAAGTTGAATACAAATGTGAATTTTATGGCTATTCTACAATTATGGTGGCCTGTTTATTTATGTCAAAAATTAGTTTCTAATCTGTTAATTACTAGCTTCGAGATTCTTAAGTAGCTTTTAATTAAGTATGTATGAATTGTTAGGTATGTTGAAAGAGTTAATTAGACTTAAACTTAAGTTTAGATTTGAATTTAAATTTAGTATGATATTAGAGATTGGAAAATATAGCTTGTTCTTGGAGTAAGTTGGAGTAAGTTGAGAGGAGAGATACAAACTAATCAAATGTATTTATGTTTTAGGGCTTTTAATGAGATGGACAAGAGTTGGATGAAAGTTGGAGATAAGTTTTTGGTTGAGTACAAAGGAGTTTCCTAATATTTTAGAGGTTGCAAAATATCATGTCAATAATTACAGAGAATTAAGGTGTCCATGCAAGAGATGTATTAACCATTGTAATAGCCTTTTCATACACAGACTAGGTGTATCATAGACAGCCCATGAACTTGAACAAATGTATGCAAAGACTTAATGAAGGAACGAGTAGTAGTAATGATCCTTTTAATGAAAGAACTAGCAGTAACCCATTTTCTGAAGAAAATAAAATGTTGGGTATGCTGCATGATTTACAAGCTGGTATTGAACACGTAGAAGAGATGAAGGAAGGTTTGGAGAATGAAATGTAGTTTATCAGTGAGGTAGATTTAGAAGAAGATCGAACAAACATGGTATTTAAGGAGCAAGTAAACCAAGCAAGTTATGAGCTATACCTTGGCTGTTTAAAATTCATCCCTAAACTTTTTGTTACGATGATGCATGTGAAGGTTCTAAATGGTATGAGCAACAAGTGTTTTGACTTATTTTACAAATAATAAAACATGCATTTCCAATGTGTGGTACCAATATCCCTAGTTCATTCTACGAAGCCAAATGTAAGTTGCATGAGTTGGGCCTTGGATAAGAGACTATTCATGCCTATAAGTATGATTGTGTATTGTTCTAGAACGAGTTAGAGGATTTGCAACAGTGTTTGACTTGTGGTAAGTCTCGATACATGGTTAGTTCTAACGACAGATCATCAAGGAAAAAACTCTAAAGAAACTATTGCTCTACTTTTCGTTGGTGTCGAGATTACAATGCTTGTTTATATCGCAAGAAAGCTCAGCAGACATGAGATGGCATAAGCATAAACGAGTGAAAACAGAGGATGTGCTGAGAAATTCAGCTGATCTAGAGGGATAGAAGCACTTTTTGATTCTGATTTTCCTGATTTTTCTTTAAGGCCACGTAACGTTCTTTTGGAGTAGCTTCAGATGGATTTAATCCATTCAGTCATATGAGTACCTCGTACAGTATGTGGCATGTGGTGTTAATTTCTTACAATTTGCCATCATGAAAATGCACGAAAGAGCCAAACTTTTTCATGTGTTTGCTCATTCATGGCTTAAAATCTCCTAGTAGAGAAATTGATGTGTATCTACAACCATTAATTGAGGAATTGAAAAATCTATGGACTTTTAGTGTACATACGTATGACTATCTTACGAATCTGTGTTTTCAATTGTATGCAACCTTGTTGTGGAAAATTAACAACTTCCCAACATATGGTGATCTACTGGGTGGAATATAAAGGGGTATCAGGCATGTTCCATCTGCATGGGAGATAAATCGTCATTCAAGATAAGAAAAAAAATAGCTTTCATGGGACATCGTTGTTATCTTCCAGATAACCACGTTTGGCGCAGAAGTAAGCTACATGATGGAAAACTATAGCGTAAGACACCTTCAATGATAATGAGTGGTGAAAAAATCTTGGAATAACTAGATTCGTTAGAGTTTCCAGTTATGAACTAGCATCCTGCGTTGAAAGGTAGAATAAGAAAGAGAGCTCTTAATTAGATAAAGAAAAGTATTTTATTCAATCTTCCTTACTAGTCGAGATTACTTATTCGTCATAAACTTAATGTAATGCATATTAAAAACAATGTTTATGACAACTTGGTCGTTACGTTGTTAAATATTGAAGGAAAAAACAAGAATACCACAAATGTTCGGTTGGATCTATAAGATTTGAAAATAAGAAAAGATTTACATTTGATAAAAGTCAATAACTGATTGGTGAAACCACAGTGAGCTACACGTTGACCAGCAGTGAGCGTGTTGAGTTTTGCAAGTTTCTGAAAGCAGTTAAGTTTTTCGATGGATTTGTTTATAATATTTCACGATGTGTGAATGCAAACAAGGGGAAAATATCAGGACTCAAAATGCATGACTGTCATGTTCTACTACACCAACTTCTACCAATCTGTGTTCATCCATTCTTATCGAGAAATGTGTACATCGCTATTACAGATATCATAATTATACTATGTAAACTGGAAAGAATATTTCCTCTGACTTTTTTCAATGTAATGGTACACCTTGCAGTATACCTATCATACGAGATCAAGGTTGTTGATTTGGTTTCTTACAGTTATATGTATTCCATCGAAAGAAGTCTTCGCACACTAAAACAATATTTTTGTAACAAAGCACATCCTAACGGGTCTATTACAGAAGGCTATCTTATGAATGAATCAAGTATTTTTTGTTCAAGGTATCTAAAGGTGGGATTGTGACCCAATTCTCCAGAGCTGATCGAAATGACGATAGCATTCCAGAGGACATGGTGATTAGTGAGTTCGAAGTGTTCGTTCAGAAGGTACGACCATTGAAAGTGTCCCGTTTTCAAAGTATATCAGAAGAAGAAAGGCAACTCTTTTATTGGTACATTCTCAACAATATTGATGAAATAGGAAGTACCGCAAGTATGTATCTCTACACTAATCATGATGAGTCTTTGTTATTGTCGCCATCTAAACTCAAAATTATGTACTTCAGGAAACACCTACAATTGATATGTTTTCAAGGTGAAACCGTTTCTGAAACTTTTAAAAGACATGACGAGTTTTTTCTGAATGGTTCAAAGCTCAGGTATATAGAGTAGATGACTTAGAGAATTTGTACATGTGGTATTTTATATTCTATATATAATCTGTTCAAGTACAATCATTTCAGGCTATAGTAGAAAGGCGTGAGAGTTCAAACAATATTTCTCAAGATTTCTTCTTACTCACAATGGGACCTTCACTTAAGGTTCGCTCTTACAGTGAATACATTGTCGGTGGCATACGATTTCACACGTTAGAGTGTAATTCTCAATGCAAATCACAAAATAGTGGAGTTATGATAGATGGTGAAGGTAGTAGAGGTAGTGCCAACAATAGTTTCTACGGTGTTTTGGATGAAGTGTTGCACTTTTAATATCCATTTGAACGATGTGCGTGGCTTTTTAAGTGTAGATTATTTGACACAGACATTAACAAAAATCATAGGATGTATGTGGAACTAAGCTACAAATAAATAAACACGTCCCGTTTTTTATTCGTTGAGAAACCAGTAATTCTCGCAACCCAGACCCATCAAGTTTTCTACCTCGAGGACCCTAAAAATGGTATAGAATAAATGTTTATGGGACATGCCAGAAGTAAAAGATGTTAAGAATGACCAACATAATATATTGAAAAACATTGTTGGACATCGTGTGGACGAAACACTTACTGAGGATGCAACCTGTGTTGGACTGAAGTTGATCCTACAGTGGTAGAAAAACCAAATGTGCGTCCTGTCGTAGAGAACTTCATACACGATGACGAAAAAATTTGATTTAAATTTCGAGAGTGCATCGAGGCCATCAAGGGCGACCTAGGGGTAAGTTTGTGAAGTTCATAATATTGAAATCCAACATAAACCCTGACTTGTTATTATTTTTTATTTAAATTTTGATGATCTCTCCTAACCCCAACTTGTATTATTGTGCAGAATCAAATGTTACAGCTTTAGTCCCAGCCCATCCTAGAGGGTTCTCAACCACTCTCTGAGGATGAGATATGCGAGACTATTTTGGATAGAGATCGGGCTACTAAAAAAGTCTTGGTTAGGGCCCCAAACATAAGTCCACGAAGAGTTCTGCTTCCTCAACTTCATCCTCCTCTTACGACCACCAAGCACACATTTGAGAGGTTAGCCAACTTAGGGACAGCCTTGAAAACCCTAACTCCATGATTGGAGAACAAAGACTAAGAGGGGAGGAGTGGGACCGACTAGTGGCAAACCTTGATGTGTCATTCATGACAAAAAACAATTCAAAGAATGGAATCAAACAATGCACGGCAAATGGAACATATGAGGAAGATGATCGAGGATATGGGTCGACAACATAGAGGCCTGTGAACACTTAGGGTACGTACTTTTCAACATTTAATTTTTTATTTTGCATCTGTGATATGCTAACTATATTTTTATTTCATTTGAAGGTTTTGCATTTTTTACGTGGCGTTCACGACTACTGGGTATCTATCAGATAGTTGTAGGTTTTTTTTTACTTCAATGTAATTGTTTTAAAACATTTTGAACATATTATTTGTATGTTTTGAACATGTATATGTTGTATTTGATTTATTATAATTAATGTACTTTCTTAAATTTTATAACTTATTGAACATTATGTTTCTTGCCAAAACGGGAAACCGAGAACAATATTCAACAATAACAACAAAATAATAAATAAATAATTTTAAAAAGTTAAAAATTAAGGTTTTAGGGTTTAAGGACATCTGATCCCTAAAATAGCCTATAACGGAGTGATAAAGTCTTCAAATTAGGTCTTGGGGCATCTTGCTCAGAAAGAATTCCAGAATTCAAATGAAGCAATAAGCTGCAAAAAAATCTAGACAGAGCAATCGGGATCTTCACACCATACTTCCCTACATGTTTTAACAACTGAGTATAGATGAAAAACCTGTTGAGTTTTATGTCCTAAAACTCGTAAATATAATTCATTGACCATTATTAATTAATAAAATTTTATTATTATTATTTCAATAAGCTTTATTGATTATATTATTAGCTTTATCTGAATAACCAAAATCCAATAACACTACAAGAATTTTAAGCTATGCCAAGGCAAGAGTCCATCGCCATAAATCCAAAACACGTTGGTGAAGGTTTCCACGATGTCAAAAGTCACATCGGTAACGACATCATAAATAGCATGTCATAAGAATCAATGACGACGCATCAAACTAATAACGTTGGCATAGACCTTATGCCGACACATGATATGTCGACATGGTCAACACGTTAGCCGAAACCTTATGCTGATGTTTTTCAGAGCGTCGATATTAAGGCAATGCCAATAACACTCTTGAAACCGCCAACGCTGCATTGCTCTAAGCTATGACGATGATGCATCGTAAGAAGTCGTCATTGGCGACACCGATTCTACATCGACGAAAGGTTTCACTATATTTTTTTTATATATAATTTAATATTTATATTTTCATAAATTTTTAATTAGATTTAATTTGATTGAAATTGATTGTAGAACAGGTAACATAAAATTAATAAAACATAAAAGCAAGCAAATATATATTAAAATTAATTATAATATTCGGAAAAAAAACATATGTTTTGTTTGAAGAAAAATTATATTAAACCTAAACTAAAAACAAAACAATCAAAATCTAATCTAAGTAGAGTCCCCTCATGTCTTCCAACCTACAATGACACGAAATTAAAGTATAAATATATGTATAACCCAAAAAACAATTAAAGAACGATGTAAAATTTTGAAATTACTTACGTTAAATGAAGAAATTAGTGTTTTCTAGTTGATCGATCAGTGAGTTCTGCAATCATCTTCATCATTTCTATCATCTTTCACTCACTTTCCTCGTGCTGTAGTTTATTTTGTTCTTCTACTTTCACAAGATGAGTTGTTAGCACGCCAACCTGCTTGGCGTACATATCTCGCTCGTGGGCTAATGCAGTTAAGAAAGAACTGCCAGTAGTGTGTTGGAACTTTGGCCTGGGGCCCCAACCAAAACCTTTTGAGTATCTCGATTATTTATCAAACATTGTCTCGCATATCTATTCATCAGATAATGGTTGAGAACCCTCTACAGTGGGCTGAGACTGGATGGTCAACATTTAATTCTACAATAAAATTTTGATTGATTAATAAGTTATAAAAAGACGTGTAAATAAAATGTACGTACAAAATGAAGACAAAAAGCATCACAAAAAACTTACATGAGCCTCTGCAGCCAATGGCAAAATAAATTGGTCATCCCGAGTAGGTGTTTTCTTGAACAACTTCACTTAGTCACTAGATGACCCGGTCGTTCAATGAGCTTGTGTGCTCGTTGTATGAAAGACTTGCCGTCGCTATTTTGAGTATAGGTCTGCTTTGCTCTAGTAGTCTTATTCATCGATGATTGCTCCTATATATATGCAAACAATATCAAAATGTTACATAAAAAAAATAAATTATCGTTTGAGAAAATTAATATGTTCTAAAATCACTTGAAATTGTTAGGTAAGATAGTGGTCACATGTAAACCCGATATTTTCTTAGCCTATTCTAATTTAATTTATTTTTTTTATGTGAAAGGAATAAAAGGAAAAAGGGAAATTAATTATATATGTATATGGAAATATATAATATACATTGGTAATTTTTAGTTAAAGTAAAGACAAAAGAAAAGAAAGGATAAAGGAGAAAAGAGGTGGGTTTTGTCTTCTTTTACACCCATCCACCCTAATTTCGTTTTTAGTCTTCTTTCACCATTTTTCTTTACCATTTCCACACCAAAAATTCAGAGAGACTTCAAGGGTAGAAAGCTGAGAGAGGAAGAAGAAGAAGTTTAAGAAGTTTTGGTTGAAGAACACAAGGACTTTACAAGATTAATTTCTCTACAGTTCATTATGCACACCTCTGGTTTTCTTTAGATTCCGAGCTACACAAACATAATTAAG
>JBBPDI010000015.1:11552508-11580110 GCA_037974545.1 Cucumis variabilis | reverse complement strand
AACCTAAGCATAGGTAATTAGAAATCGATCACTTTCACAACCAATTTCATCCACTCTATTTATTCTTTATACAACTTACCCACAATGTTGAGAATTGAACCCAACCCCACTCGATGAAATCCAAGGGATTTAGGCAAGTTCCCAATTTGTACCTTCAAGAAATAATTTCAAACAATTACTAACCCATCAATAATGGTTATATACAAAACACAACACCTTTCTAAAACCTCAAATGTTTGTGGTGAGACGAAACGACAAGGGAAGTAAGCTAAGCAAAACTATGCGCAGTTCAGTTGGAAGGGAAAAATTTGGTTTCAGATCGGCTCCAACTTACAACAAATTGACGAACGCCGGCTTTGCAAACTCCAGCGTACAGATTAGAAGAAGGTGAATTTGGATCTATAACCCGACTTCACGTGTGATGGAGACAAAACGAGAGGATGAACGGTGGAGATTGGTGGCAGTCAACAGCCCGTGTGGTTTTCAATTGGAATGGAGGAGAAACGCGACAACTAGAAAATGCGGATTGGAGTGGGCGGCGAGCACGATAGTTCCAACTTCAGCTTCGACGGAAGAGCAGTGTAAGACAGAGATGATTTCGACTGAGAGAAGGTGTATGCTGCGATGGCTTTACCCGCGAAAGGACGATTAAAATGTCAAATTCTCATTGTTTATAAAAAAATTAAAAGTCAAATATAAGAAGATACATTTAGAAATCCATCCATAAAATTAAAAAATTCATACAATAAAAATATCAAAGATCAATCCATAAGTATTTTAACAAAGCCTTCAACTATATCCTATTTTTTAAGACACAACAACATATTTTTTTAAGAAAAGTTTACAAATTACAAGTCAAGCACAACATATACATATACATTTTAAGAAAAGTTCACAAAATAGAAATGGAATTAGGAAATAAACAATAAAGAAATGGAATAGAGAAAAGAATGAAAGGAAAATTATCAAAATATATATTTTTCTCTTTTACATATTATTAAATAAGTAAGTAAATAAATAATTATATTTAATTATATTTTTATGTTTAATTATATTTTTATTCAAGGCGGGGCGGAGGATCGAGTTGGGGTCTAGGTCGGGGAATGTATTCCCTGTCCCCCACCTCATGTTGCCAATGGGGAAAAGAATTTCCCCACTCTTTCACCCATTGTCCGTGTATTTGGGAATTTTCCGCTCCATTCGAATCTTTCACCAACTATTAAAGAGACTAAAAACTATCGATTGAGGTTAGGGTTTAACTAAGTTCATCCAGAATAAGCACGTTTAGAGAGACACTCAAGCTTTGATACTCCGACGCTAGACATGCTTTGAAAAGATGAAAAACACCTTAGACTTGTTTTTTCTCTACTTTGGATCGGAGAGGATTCCTCCTTTTTCAAAGCCCTCAATCAAACTTGATGCTATGTTTAGAACGCTAAGAATAGGTGGTCTAGTTTTGCTTGGACTAAAAGTGAAGTTTTCCCCACAAACTTTTGATAGTTAGGGAACTCAACCCATTCTATTTGACCTAACCAATTTTTTCTCTCTTTTTTATGAGCTTTTTTTAATGCATATTGCATATGTTTTTTTTAGTCCTTGATTGCATCACTTCTTATGGAAAATTGCATTATTTGAGGTCAATTGGACGACCGTATGATCCTTTATGCTCGATCGAGATTAATGATGAGAGGCTTTGTGTTCTTTTTAAGGTTAGATGGTATCTCTTCAGTTTCCTTGATAGAATAAAAGTTAGATATAAGAAAATAAAGGAGAATATCATTCAAGAAAAAATGTCCCTCATTATGGTTTTGGTTGTTTTCGTTACACAAAAATTAGGTCAACAAAAACAATGTTTGAAAAACATTTTCTTTGAAACAAAATTTTTCATTATATTTGGTTTTCTTCCCAAAGTTTTCTTTTGAGTTATTGAAAGAAGAAAGAACATGTTAATAACAAGCAAGAAACAATATGAAATATCTCGTAGACAAAGATAATCAATTGAATCTTGTACTTTAATTTTCTAAACAAGATGTATCTTGAATACTAATTAAAAAATGAACAACAAATTAAATTGTTTCACGAGATCACAGGGAATTGAATTCTTTCTTGAACAAAAATTAAAGAATAAATATACTAAATTTGAAGAAAAATGGAAGAAACTCTCAAAGAAATTGAACACCAATGGCCCTCTTACCTCTTAGAAGATTACCCTTCCATTGGAATAAAATATTCCAGGAATATTTTTGGAAAGAAAAATTGCAGAATGGAGAGGGGAGAGTTATAGAAAAATGAAATTTTAGAGAGAATTTGGTGAAAATTGGGGTTGGATTGATGAATTGATCAAATGAGTGAAGATTAATAAAGATTTAGGGAAAAATGAGGTACATATAAAAAAAGAAACGAAAATAACCGCTTTAAGGGTTCAAACTCATGACTTCAGGGTCGAGCACTCGCTCATTTTGACAGGAAAGAGGATTTTAGGACAGTTGTGATCTATTATTTACAAGATTGCCATTGAAAGTATGTGAGAAAAATTGATTTGCAGGCTGAGAGATTCGAACACGGGACGTCAAAGTTGCGTGCATGAGAAGAAGACGACGCGTGGCTGCCGGAGATTAGCTGACGAGTGGAGAAGGCGCGAGTGAAAGCTTTCAAAAATGCAAAAGAAAAAAATACATGCGATTGGGATTATCTCACGACCTTCAGGTGTTTTGCACGCATGGAATTATTGAATCTTTTTGGTTATTACCAATTTGTCCTCATTTATCGATTTACCTGTTTTTCTTCGTTGGAACTCAGTTTTAAGTGCTTTTCATTGTGTTGTGTTTTGTAATGAATTTTAGATTCTAATTTTGCATAAACGTATAAAAAATAAATATATTTATGATATAAGTTGAGAATAAGCCAATATAAGTGAGTCAGGAATTTCTACAACAAAGATGATGCGACGAAACTTTTGAGTAAACTGGATGAATCGATAGATGACGACGACTTAGAACCTAGGTTTTGATGGTTCTTACTAAGGATTGGTATGAGATGATGGCAGTGACCGGAGAGTTTTTTCAACGAGGAACGAGGAAGAAACATTTCAAAAAAAAAAAAGGAAAAGTTTTGACGAGGTTTATCGATTGGAAGGTTTTTTAGGGTTTCTACCCTTGCTCGAGTAAAACTAAGGGATTGCAAGAGATTAATTTTTTCCTAATGAAAAGGGAAAATTTGTTAAATTTTGAAATAAGAGTTTTTTTTATTTATTTATTAGGGAATGGTTTTTAATGACACAAAAATGATGGTGTTAATTAACAACGCAAAAATTGTGCTAAGAAAAGACAAATAGTGTCGAGAAAAATTTTGCATTTTTATTTTCAATGACACATTTTAATCCATCTCACCCCTTTTTCCTTCATATCAAGTGTCATTAAAACCCAAATTTCTAGTAGTGTCACCATTTCGTGTTGTTTGTTGCTTGGTGTCGTGACATATGTCTTGGACTGTGTCTTGGATAAATAATGAAAGAAGTTGAATTCCTTCTCTAGCTTTTGGTCTAAGACCTATGTCTTGGACTCTCATTCTCTCGCCCTCAAGAAAATTTTGTTTTATTTTTTTTAGAGAGTTGTTAGTAGTTAATATATGTTGCTTTGTTTTTAATAGATAGTTCACTATCACTAATAAATAATGAAAAGTAGTGATGGACCACTTGTAATGCCTCGAGTTTAAGAGGGAGACATGAATGAATCGATATCACATCTGAATGAGACGGATCATGAGGATATGAAAGGAAGGTTAAGAAAGACTTAAAAGAATTAAGTTACTACCTATACCAACAAGGTGTACCTTTCTTTTCGGTGGTTCGATCGTAGAAACTCCAAAGTTAAGCGTGCTTAACTTGGAATAATTCAATGTTAGGTGACCTCTTTGAAATTTTTCTAGGATGCATGTGAGTAAGAAGAAAGCATGCTGAAAGGACTTGTGTTGGTTTATGGGAACGATTTTAACTCTAATAAGTCTTTAGGTCATATAATTAAGGATGATGGTGTCAGGTTGTAGAGGAGGTAGAAGAATATTGGGAATCTGAATTTTGAATCTTAAGCCTAGCGCATTACAGATGGTATTAGAGCATAACCTATTCCAGTAGGATGTGATTTTGGCACGAACCAAACGGAAGCTTGTGGGCATGTAATGCTCTCAGTTTAGGAGGGGGACATGAATGAGCCGCTATCATATCTGAATGAGAGAGATCTTAAGGACATGAAAGTAATGTTAAGAAAGACTTAAAACTAAAAGTTAATACCTATACCAACAAGGTGCACCTTTCTTTTTGGTGACTTGATCATAGGAACTTAAATGTTAAGTGTGCTTGGCTTTGAGCAATTCTATCTTGGGTGATGTAACGACCCAACTGTTTATACTAAGCTGAGATCATTACAAATAAAATAAAGAATTTTAAATACTCGTCTAATTCATAAATTGGAAAGATAGAAATAAATACTAGAAAGTTTAGTCCTAGTTCAGCCCTATCTAACTTTTAAGGTAAAATTAACATAAAAGAAATTGATCATAGGTTCAATAAATATAAATAAAAACTAAAAGTCAAATACTTAAAACATGGAAGACGAAAGCAACATAAGATATCCCCTATGACAAGTCACGGTCACTTCTTGTCATTCGTCAGCTTTCCTCTATCTCTACCTCTATCTAAAAAATTAAACATAGAAAGAGTGAGTATAAACATATACTTAGTAATGGACCCACTACTAGTTTCGTCAGGTGTTTGTTATAGGGGACCCACTACTAGTTCCGTTAGGATTCTGTAAGAAAGTATCCCAAACTATCGTGTTCCCGAACACACACTATCTAGTGATCCCATAGGAACACATTTGGTCTTCGATGAACCCGAAGGAACACCTAAGAGAAACTGACCTTCAGTGAACTTGAAGGAAACACCTAAGAGAAATTAGGGAACACTTAAAAGAATTGGGCTGTAAGTGACCCCGTCGAACCACTCATAAACATATCATGATGGACTGATGGTACATAAAAAGGTGGTGATCTCGAGGAACACCCGTATAGGTACAACTCTAATAAAAAAAGTTAACAAAACACCACAGTCCATAACATGTACCATATCATAACATGACATGAATTTCAATCAAACGTCCTTTATCATGCAATTAATATATCATGCATCATAACATATCGACCATAACATATCAGTCATAACATATCGATCATAACATATCAGTCTTCTATAACAGTTACATTGTACATCTTAGCTACATCAATGCTTAATGAAAAATACATGCAAGCTCTTACTTATACGTTTGAAGGTCTAGTAATAGAATCTCTTACCTCAATATTAGCTAAAATATTGGTTGACAACTAGAACTTAAATAACTCAATCCTAAACATAGAAAAAATTAAATTAATAATTTTATCAACCAATATCAACCAAATGTTTATTTAAGGTTTCTAAAATTACCAACAAAAGAGGTTGAAACTAATTCAACTTTGCTTAGGGAATAACTTCATAGCTCAAATCCTTCAATTAAATTTAGCCAAACTTTCAAGTAAAATAATCCAACTTAAATCCACCGTAAATTTATTTTAGACCAATAATTATCACTTGATGGGTATAACGAAACCTAAATAAAAAACTCACCAAAGTTCACCCAAAATATGGCTCAAAAGCACTTGACTTCGAAAAGCAGTGGCTCGACTCGGGTTATAGGGATAGTCGGCTTGACTAGGCTACAAGATAGGTAGTGGATCGCATGTGAGAAGATCGGTTGGAAGGGGAAAGGGCACGACTCGAACGACAGAGTCACACGACTCGGACAGTCGACACGCGCAGCAAAAACGTGAAATGGAGCTAGAGTATTCCAATGGTGGTTGTGCATGATGGAGAGCCTTTCGACTTCAACAGAAACTAAGAGAGATGAAGACGACGACGTGCACAAAAGAGACGAGTCGTTCAGCGGCGAACGGAGACGAAATCGGTGATGAATGGAGGACTTCACGCCTGACGGCTCATAAAGTGGAGGAAGGACGCGTGAAGACCGAATGCAGCTTGGATCTCTGACAATGGTTGCACGAAATGGAGAACGATGATTTGAAGTTGACCAAACGCAGCGGCTAATGGAGAAGGTTAGAGATGGCGACAGCTACGATTTGGTGAAATTCAATGAGGAAGAAGATAATCGCGTTTAACGAGGAGGAACTTATTTATTTAAATTATTATTATTATTATTATATTTTCCTTTTTTCCTCCAACAATTAAACCAAACTCTCTCTCTTCAATTAATTTTTATCCAATCAATCTTTTACCATTTTCCAACAATAATTTTATACTCTTCTTAAATAATTATATTATCATAATATTATTATTTTTATTCCAAAAAAAATCTATTTAATTATATACATCTATGTATAATTATCCTTAATCCATTCAAGTCCACCACCAATTTAATCAACCCAAAATCAAGCAACTTAAATCAAAACTTTAACAACACCAAAATTTCAAATCTTCAAATTAATTAAATATTCTTCTAATGAATATTTAATTAATCTTAATTTTCATAAAATTAAATAATTCTCTCCAAATATTCCAATTTAACACTCAATATATAGTTCCAACATAATTAAATTTAAAATTTTCTTATTTCTAGGGTGTTATTGGTGACCTTCTGAAAATTTTCCTAAAATGCATGTCAATAAGGATAAAGTATGTTTAAAGAACTGTGTTGGTTAGTGGGAATGACTTTCACTCTAATAAATTTTTAGGATATGTAAGGATGATATTTTCAGGCCGTAAGGGAAATCAAGGATCTAAATTTTATACCTAGAGCGTTACACCAGTACCTTGTCTATCATGATAATATTCTATATCATTATCTATCATTACACATAACTAACCTTTTAGTTTTATTTTTAATAGATAAATTTTCCATTTTACTTTAATAAATAGGTTTATAGTTTCTACTTTGTTGTCAATCTATTGAAAAGAGAAAAATTGTACTATATTTATAGTTTTTTTTATAGATGATTCTTGCTAGTTCAAAAATGTTACTCTATTACGTTTTTTGTTTTATTAACCCACTATCAATTTCTATCAAAATGATAGACAACGATAGTATTTTAGAATTATGTATCATTGATAAATGGTGATAGACTACCATCATTGTTTATCACCAATAAACAGTGATAAACTACTATTTTTATCTATAATTTGGTAATTGATAGATAATTTTATATCTATTACATTCTTCACCAAATTTTATCTTCCACTTCTACTCTTTATGTTTTCTTTCGTCCTCTATTTTATACTCTCTTCTCTTTTTCTTCCCTCTCAATACTGTCTACTTTTTCCATTTTCTCTTAAAAAGTACATAAAAATTTAAAAATTGAAAGAATGAAAAGAATTTTTTTTTTTTTGCTAAGTATGTAAATGCTTTGTAGATTTTGACATTGTAATGCTCCAAGCCAAAGATTTGAAATTCAGACACCAAACATTCCCTTGCGACCTGACAGTATTATTCTTACTTGTCTTAAAAGCTTATTGGAGTGAAAGTCTTCCCCACAAACCAACACGAAGATTCGAACCAAGATTCAAAATTCAGATCCTTAGCTGTGAGACCCATTTTTAATTCGAGTATAGGAAGTAAAATTTTGGCTAAAACTACTATAGAAATTGGCCTTTGTATATATGTGCGAAAAGGATTAAGCAATAAAATCTTTTATTGTCAGAATAATATTGTAACATCCCAAAACCATTAAGTCAATTTTTTATTTTTATTTTGGATGTTATTTGAGAAATTGTTTGAAAGTGTGGAAATTAAGTATTTTGGAATGTAATTAATTTTGAAATTTGAAATTCTACTGTTAAAATGACTATACGTTTGGGTAGTCTTTGCGATAAGAACCAAGCGTTTTGCGATGAAGAAGTCTGCAAGGAAGCTTTGAAGTTTAAATTTGCGATAAGTGTTCTAAGCGAGTAAAAGTTGGTTAGTTCCGAGGAATGTTTCTTATAAAAATATAACTACGCGATAAGGTTATTCGCGAAAACTGTTGTGGTTAAAGTTATTTGTGGTATGGGGTTAGGCGAGATGTAAGGTCTGGCTAAGAAAATGTCAAATCTAATTTGACAGGGTTTAACATGTAAGACTAAGAAAATGTCTCTTTCCTCCCCACGAGAAGGAAAGGAAGAGGAGGAATTTTTGTTAAACTGTGGTGAGTGGTTTTCTTCTTAAATGTTTTGTGGTTCCGCTTTACTATTTTGAAAGATGATTTCAAATGAGAGTGTTTCAAAAAGAGATTTATATGAAAAGTGTGTGTTCTAGCATTGTAAAAATCATATTAAAGCTTGAATTGATGATTACGATTTCCATGCTATGAAATGGTTTTCAAATCATTAATTGATTCCTTGAGATGATGCTAACTTTTATGTGCACATAAAGAGTCAAGGTCACCATGGGGTGTACGAACCATGGTGATAAGAATCTGACTTATGCGTTGAAAGGAGTGCATAAAGCTTAGCGGTCTAAGCAACAAGGACGAATCTATATGTTCTTGGAGCTATTGATACAGTAGTCAAAACGCGAGGTAATGAGACCAAATGTAGATAACGAAAGGAATGAATGTTAACTAATGTGTGTTTATGTGAAATTGTTATGTTATGAATATGTTAAGCATAAAGAAAGGTTTATGTGAGATGAAATTATTTGATGTTATTTATGCAAAATGATGTTTATGAAAAGGTGTTGCGAAAAGGATTTCATAAAACCTCAGTCTTTTAGACATTCTTTCAAAAATTCATCTTCCAGGATCAGGCATTTAGGCCAAGTAGAGAAGAAGGTTGAAGGATTTGCGACGAGATGACACGAAACATTTTGGAAATAGTTAAGCATTGGTTGTTTGGTAAAAGTGTTGTAATTATGTATCAAACGCCTATTATTAATAAACGTTTTGGTAGGTATTTATTATACTTGGCATTTAGGTTGACCACCGTTGCATTTTGAGTTTTGTTGATAGTATAAAAGGAGTTCAGAATAATATTTTGCAATAAGTTGTAACAAACTCACATCCTATTCCTACTACTTTAGCATTTTCTTCGTAGTACGATTTGGAGTATGACAATTTGGTATCAGAGCAATATGTTCTTTGAAAAAGAATAAATTCGGGTAAAGTGAGCTAAAAGTTGAGTATTTGTTGGAAGATTTGGAACAACGATGAATTCAGAAGCTTATTACAAAGTTTAGGTATCTTATGTTTTCCAAAGAGTTTAAGAGGTTTGAAAGAAGGAAAATTTTTGGTAAAGTATCAAGGAATAGTACTTTAGGCGTTTTGAGTGTTTAAGGTTGGCAAGAAAGAAGAATCATAGGGGTTGGACGTTTTAGCTAACTTCAGAAAGGAGTTTCTCACAACTCACTTGGACATTTTCACTCAAGTTAATTTTGAAAGTTCAGAAATCGAGTCTAGTTTATTGAGTCAAGGCCAAAAAGGAGAGAAAGTTTAGGATTGCTAGACGAGAAGCTGCCAGGCGTTTAAGTTTAAGGGTTAGTTTTTATCTTTTCATTAAGTGTTGTATCATTATGTTGTTGTACTAAATGCCTTGTTAAAGTATAAAAGTTTAAAGTTGTTTTGTCTTTCCTAATTAAGCTCTTTATCGCCTATAGGATATTCGTGAAGTTAAGCGTTTTGGCGATTAAGCTATGTTAAGGAAGTTAAGACGAGTGTCTTTGGCGTTTGATTGTGTCAAGGATGCTCAAGTCACACTGCATCTTGCGAGACAAGCAAGCAGGTCTGCGGGATGGTTTGTGACACCAACATTCCTCTACAGCCTGGTAGCATCATTCTTACTTGTCTTAGAGGCTTATCAAAGTGAAAGTCGTCTCCACAAATCAAAACGAGAATTTGGATATGAATTCTAAATTCGGATGCCTAATATTTTCTTGCCTCCCTTGTGACTATCAACATCATTCTTACTTTTCTTAAAGGCTTATTAGAGTAAAATTCGTCTCCACAAATCAACACAAGTCTTGTGATATATGTATTAACCTTTAATTCTTTCAAGTCTTTCTTAACTTTACTTTCATGTCCTCACAATTCCTCTAATTCAGATGTGAAACCGATTCATTCATGTCTCCCTCCTAAACTCGGGACGTTACAGACATGGGTGAGAATTTTCCTACAAAATGTTTTAACATTATTATTTAAAAATGCCAAATAAAAGTGATTACAGATCATATCTATAAATTTAGGTATTATAATTTTAGGTCTTTTGTTTTTCAAAAAGTTTTTTTTTTCTTTTTTCTTTTTTTTTAAAAATATATGTAAAAAAAAACGTGTACATTCAATTCTCTTTTTATAAATTATTCCATTTTTGTTTTCAACTTTTTCACATGCTAATTAGATTCTCTGCCTCCCTTACTTTATGTATTACTCACATCACCCAATGTCAAAATTCAAAATAAAAAAAAAAAGAAAAGAAAAAAAAAAAAAAGAGAAAGAAAGAACTTGCATACCCTCATAAGCTTTCCCTTTAAAGTTATAATATTCTTTTATTTGAAAATTAAGTTTTTTCATTCCTAAATATGAAATTATGTTTTTAAAGCTATTTTAGGTAAATTCACATTTAAACCATTAATTAAAATTTTGAAAAGAAAACTTTCAGTCATAACAAAGTCTCTGCATAATCATGTTAATATGAAATTTAAAAAATAAGTTCACGTAATATTTCAACTCAATCTCTCCTCTCTTTTCTTCACACCAATATTCACTATATCTCGGAATCGTGATTGTTTTTGCAAAATTTGATCTTTGGCAGAAGATTTGAAAAATTAAGTACAATCTTAATGTTAATATTGTTTGAGATTTCACGATCAAAGCCAATTATTATTTTAAAAAGTTTTTTAATAGAGTTTGATTTAAACTAAATCAACTTAAGTGATATCTTTATGTTTCTAGGAACCTCTTGTCTCCGATAACATAAAGATGTCAGTTAAACTAGACTCATATTTGTTCAGTTAGCTGCTCTCTCCTATTTATTTGTTTTATTTGTTATATTGGTGTAGAAAATTTGTTTTTAGCATTATGATATTTTTATTTATAATTTAAATAATAGCAATTTGTTCCCACGTAATTGAAGGGTCTGGCTTTTATGGTTAAAGAGAGTTGACAATGTTCAATCATGTCAATCAAATTTAGAGGTTCTCAAATAGACAGAAAAGAGTGATAGATTTTAAATATTCTTATCAATTTAATAGATCTCTTGAGTAAACATTTACTAATTATTCTTAAAACTATTCAAATATTTATGTCATTTAACATATACTAATGTACAAAAAAAAAAAAAATTCTACAAAATTTATGGATACATATAGGAGGAATTATAAAAAATAGTAAATTTGACAAAATAATTATACCATATAGTAATATCTTTTTATTCTATGAATAATAAATATTAATAGACACTAATATACTTCTATTAGTGACATTGATAGACAAAAATTTATCAATTTCTATCATAAAATAGAAATCAAATTTTTTTTATAGCTTGTAAATATTTTAATTTATTTTACTATTTTTAATAAATTCTTCGTGTAAATTTATTTTCGTCACATATTAAAATATTGCCTATTGTTGTTTATAATCTTTTAGATTTTTTCCCAATTTTCCGTCAATTTTTATTTTAATCATTTGTCGCTGTATTTATATTTGATTTTAAAATCTTGATTTTCTTATAATTACTTTTACTTTTATTTTTTATTATTCACATTCCTTTAGTTTCTTATTATTAAACCATTATAATTTAGTTTTGTTTTTAATTTTCACATAATGCATGCAACAAAACTAGAGTAACAAACTAGCATTTCAAAATGTTAAACAAGTTGTTTGAATCTTGAGTTTAAATTTCATTTACTTCCTAAATTTCAAAACCTAACATGTTTAATCCTTGACTTATGGGATTTAATTTCACGTATCAAAATTTAAACTTGTTTACTAAAAATCTACTTTTTCCCTTAAATGTTCATAACTATTAATTTATTTAAAATAATTAAAATATAATAATAATTAACTAATTTTCATTCATTTCTCTTACTATTCAAATTAAGTTTTAATTGAATATTTTGTTTTGACTCCAAGTTAACACGAGAGAAAAAAGTCATACATACATGCATACATTCATACCATACACACATATATATAACGTTCTAGTTAATTTAGAAACCAGGTAGACGTTAAACTAAAAACAAGTCGGTTGATGATCCAAAAAGAGTTTACTAATTTATTCCTCTATCTATCAATCCGGTAGAAATACAAGTTATTATTGCCCTTTATATAGAATAATGAAACATAAACGCAACATAAAGAAGAATAACTTGTAATAAAATAGGTGGAAATAGAATAAAGTAGGTTGTTAGCTGAAAGAAATGAATAAGCAAAATGAAGGAGTTACATTGGGTGATCTATTTTCGTGTCAACCAATCAGGAGATGAAAAGAAAGGATGTTGGGCGATATAAATTGCTAGAAAACAAGAATGATTGGTGAGATTGTCAACTAAAGGACAAAAAGACGTGTCTTCGATACCGCATAGTTGTGATTCAGTGTTGAGAAATTTAATAATAATGCATCAAACCATGTGACGTCCCATTGATCCACACCTATAAATAGAAGCCCACCTCCTTCATTTCAAGGGTGTGAGACTCTGGTGAATGATAAACTTCATTCAGAAAAGGCGAGCATCTCCTCGAAGCTTTGTCATACTTGCTCGCCTCTTGGGATGCAAATACTTGAAATTACCATGTGACTTACTGAAGGGGTGAAAGTCATTGGCAGCGGAAGATTTTACAGAAATCTTAGATCAATTTAATTGGAAACTTAAAAATATCTACATTGGCACATAAATAATTTTCTAATTTGAGGCAAACATGTTTTAAAATTATAAATTTGAGAAAGAAAAACTTACGTAGGGACCTCCTATCCTTTGGGATGGTTTGTGGAAACCAATTGGAATTGAAAAATCTTTTTAGAGAATTCGCAAAGAGGCAAAATAGCTGAGATTGAAAAACTTGTTTTCTTCTGCGTATTTATAACTCCGACTCTTTAGGAAGTTGGAGAAAATCAT
Source organism: Cucumis variabilis (assembly GCA_037974545.1). Taxonomy (NCBI): domain Eukaryota; kingdom Viridiplantae; phylum Streptophyta; class Magnoliopsida; order Cucurbitales; family Cucurbitaceae; genus Cucumis; species Cucumis variabilis. The sequence continues at coordinate 11,566,989 of JBBPDI010000015.1, read as the reverse complement.
GAGATTCTATTCATTTAAAAAATATTAAATTAACTAATTAATTAAATTAATAATTAAATTAAAGGAAAATTTTTGAAAAAAGCAAATTTTACAAAATATTTACAACCTATAGCAAATTCTATCATTGACAGTCATTGATATGCAATAGTGATTGAAGACTATCATTGATAGAATCCAACATTTTGTTATAGCTGGTAAATATTTTAATTTATTTTGCCATTTTTAAAAATTCCACTTAATTAAATCATATTTAATTAATATTTTTATTTAAATCATGTTTAATGAATATCTCTCACACATCTTATAGTTTTAATTTAATTAATTTAATTAAATCAAATTAAATTAAACTAAAGAGCATTTTTTAAAATAACAAAATAAATTAAAATATTCACAACCAATGGCAAAATTTTGGATTCTATCAACGATAATTTTTTATCACTATAGCATATCAATTACTATCAGTGATAGAATTTGCTATAGGTTATTAAATATTTTCTCAAATTTGCTATTTTTGAAAACTCGCCTAACTTATATTTAATTTAATCCAAATTTGAATCATATTCAAATATGAATTTCTCTCATAGCCTATAGTTTTAACATGTATCATATACACATTAAACTTTAACTTATAGTTTTAATATGAATTAAATTCACATTAAATTAATATTTGAACTTATTCAAATATTGCATCTCTCATAAAATAATTTTGAATCATATCCAAAATTAAATTTATATAATAAAATTTACTTAAAATATAAACTTTATATTATAATGTATCACCACACATTATACTAATTCCAAAGTAAATTTGAACATTTAAAATTACGATCAATGTAAATATATCTCATTACCCTTTACGAGCTAAGAATGGGATCTAATGGACCTATATATCAGAAGCTACAACGATATGAGATTAACTAGTATTCATTAACCATATTAATAAATATTTGTTACCTGTGTGTACACTCCACTAGAGACTCATAGTTGAGCTCTTCTCACTGTAGATATATTTCTGTGTCCACAGATATAGACCAATAATAGTAAGTTTGTCCTTCACGAGTGTTTATAACACCAGTTGGATCAAATTACCATTTTACCCCTAGGTTAGTTCTAGTTCTTAAATACCAGTGCTCCTTTAATGAACAACATGTTTATGGTCCAACCAATAAACAGAAACCCCCCCTGTGTCATAGAGAGAGTAGGACCCTTTATTCAAGTTTCGAAGATAACATTTAATGGAACACTCGTCTACTTACTCTAAAGTCGAGAAGGAGTGAATTTCATCTTGTATGATTATGTTTTCAGCTTCTCACTCAGTCTTGTCCCTAAAATGACAAGCATATTGAGTCAAAAATCTGACCACTCTCCATGAAAGTATTTCTAACATTTGGATCCCGAAAGGAGGTCAAGTGTGGACATTGGTTGTCGAGAGGTAACAATCCTTGATCATGAAATACTATATGATGCATAAAGGGTTTTCTTCCAGATATAACTCACTTAGTCATACTTCGTCACATAGATCTCTGAAAAGTAGTCATGTGTAGCATATATGTATAGAAGCATGCCTTAATCAAAAGTGTGTCTTAGCAAGTTAGATCGCGTCAAGGTTGTCTCTTTACTTATTCATATGATATCACATGGACATTTCCACCCTCCTTTCTCTAGTGCAAGTTAGATGTGTTGTTTTAGCTTTCTCTTCTCATCGCCTTGCAGACTTTCATTTTGTAATTAGCTAATTCTTACATTTGTTATTTTAAAATTCTTCCAACTCGCCTAAATGAAGAGTGGACTCTAGAACTAACATCTAACAATAATTTCCTGTGTTCGACCCTGGATCACTCACGTAAACCTACTATTGCGCTTGCACTTGGACAAACAGTAAGAAAACTTGTACTCAACGAGGACTTAAGAATTGCGTGATAAAGAGATACATCGTGAGCCTTTTTCATGACTATAATTATGCCTTCTGACTCATCGTCTATAATGGAAACATGCGATATAGAAAGATTCAATGAGTGCATTATGTGCGATGACTTGACTCTGTGATGTATCACAGTTGAATTAAACATAATCGAAACCATTAAATCCAAGTATGAAATAAAAAACTAGCAACCTGGTCTACTTTGCTTGGCTGTAGTTTGTTTGTTTGTATGTTTGATTTGTGGGTCTGCACAAGTCAATCCCACTCTGATCAAGCCTACAACCTGACCTAGTTGATTAATCCCACTTTGGTGGTGGTAATTGATTCTAGACCACATGGGTTCAGTAGTGATGTTGCCTATGTTGGTATAGTGCTTTTGATTTTAGATCACATGATATGTCATTGATTCAGGATCATTGCATGCAAAATGCTCTTCATGAATCTCTTCATCATGCAAGTGGATATGATCATTGCATGCAAAGTGTTTCCAACATCCCCTATCACTAATAAGTCCTCTTTGTACACGTTTTCATATTGTTTGTCCAAGTGCAAGCAAAATAATAGGTTTTTCTGGATGAACCAATGTTGAACACAGGAAATTGATATTAATGTATAGTTTTATAGTCTACTTCTCACTTAGGCGGTGTAAAAGAATAAAATAATAAAAAGATATAAAATAATAAGAGCATAAAACTACATCTAGTTATGTACACCTCAAATATGTTGTAAAGATAATTTAATGAGGGTGGTTGAGATGGTGTAAACGTGAACTAAATTGTATTAAGGAAGGGGGTGAAGGAATGTCTAATGCTACCAGAAAAATAAGATATATGACCACCTCAATGCGATATATCTTGATTAACTAGCTTATTATTAAGATGTGTGCCTCTTAGAGTCATTAAGAGTCACAGTTAGTCTTCTATCAGGATCCAAATGACTAAGTAAAGTCAAACAAGGTATATCTAGAAGTATATATTTACCTATAAAACTTATATGGCTTCACGTTTAAGGACAGCAACCTCTACGTCTATTGTCCACACTTGTTCACCTTTCTGGATACAAATGATGGAGGCTATCTCGCAAAGGAGAAAACTTTTCCTTGCATGCGTTAGCTATATCCTCGCTACTTGCCCTCCCAGGTAGTTTGCGATATACACTGACCAAGTGATGAACATAACTCAACTAACACAATAAGAATTGTATGTAAAACTTCTTATCAAGAATGTATCATAATCCTACAATACAAATAACACAAGAATAGATTGATAATAAAGAGATGGATAGATTGAATAAAGTGTAAACATACATTGTATTAAAGAATAAAGGCCTTCAACCACTGTACAATATTAACAAATACAACGTAAAGAAATACAAAAATTAAAAGAAATAAAAGTGACATTACAAGTTAGGAGAAAATGGAGATGGACTCTTCTTCACTCAACTCTCAAGCTTTCACTCTACAACAGATCAGAGAAGAAGAAGGAACACTTTACAGGTGGTTGAAAGACTACTCCTTCCCATCAACCCTCTAAGGTTCCACCCACCTCTTCAGGCGAGTGGTTGGCCTAACTAGACCTCTAGTGACTGATCCATTTAGACGTCTAGTCCTTTCATGGTAAGAATGGAGTTCCATTCTTATAGGCATATTTAAGCAAAAAATTTAATCTTCTGAACATGTCAGCACCAAAAGTTGTCCATCTTGTCAAGTCATGTCAACTCCATCTACTACTTTTGTCTTTTAGTGTATCTCTTCACGTTTTGAGTTGGTCTTCTTGTCTAGTTCTTACTCGAATTCCTTTGCGATTCGCTAGCTTCTTCTTTTATTGATAATCATGCGTTTAGACACTAAGAAAATGAGGTAAAGTAGGCATATTGCTTATGTAAAGTTTATTTCTAAATATTTATGCATTTACAACATAAGCTGCGCATTTTGACACTCTTATCATGCATTTTGATCTTATTATTCTACCTAAAAGACTATAATAACTTGTATCACACTCCAAAACTTAGAATAATGTTTGTCCTCAAGCATAATATCATTGTTAGGGAAGGAATCATACTTCACCTTTTGACATCTCTGCTAAACATCTCATCATGTATCTTGATTCCAACTAGCATTATAAGGATTTCATTCTTTCATCACATAGTACCTACTTATGAAAATATTTTTAGCTTCTATATGTTGAAAGCTTACATCTTAAAATTCCCTTGTTGATTTTTGAAAAATCTTATTTTCATTTTAAGAATGTGCAAGTGCCATAAAAATACTTGTTTCTTCTACGCATTCTTCTTGTTAATTTAGATACAACAGGCATTGATAAAAAAATTATTGGTATTTTATGAATCCATTCCGCTTATTTACTTATTGTAACACCACACAAAAGTTAAGGTAATTTTGAATCTAGTTATCTTAATTTTATTTAAGGTTGAGTTATTATTAGGTGTTAATTTATTTGAATTTCTGTTTAGTTTTATTTGGTGTTATTGAAATTAAGTACGCAGTAGTTTTATATTGGTTTGCAAAGCTCTTAGTTGTATTTTCTTAAATTTTTGTTACTTTGTTTTTATTAAGTAAAATAAGTAGAATTTGATTTATTTTGAAGTTCTAAAAATGTTGTTCTTGTTAAGTAAGGACTTCTGCTTAGCTATGAAAAGTTGGGTCATAACACTTATACTCTTAAGTTTTAACGACCCAAGTTTTGAAGATTTTCTTCTTATTTTTTCATGGAAGGCGCAACATTGGAGTTTTATTTTCAATGAATTGCATTAAAAGAATACACTAGTTTTTTTTAAGAAAAATCAAATGAAGCATTTAGGGAAGATTTTTTTTTATGTTTAAATGCTTTAGCTCAAACCTACTCACGTTACGAGTAAAGTAAATGCAATAGAAAAGGTGAATAAACTTGTAACACAACATTGAATATGAATAGAAAAAGCCCTTCTTAACTTTCAGCTCTTTGCTAATGGCAATGTTGGCCTTAGGCATATAGCCCTTCACTTTGTCTCTTTAGGTTGCATCCTCGGCTTCATCAGGTCTTGAAGTCCTAACCCTTGAGTGAGACCTGAGTTCTAAATAGACAGGTCAAGTTATAAAGTACGCTTTTAACTAGAAGGATTTTGTAAAAGGTGTTTTGAATGGTAGCATTTTGATGGTTTATGTTGAAGCCCTCGACACAATGAATGAAATTGCAAAAAGATTTAGGTGTTTTGACGTTTGACGAGAGACGAAGTCAGACAAGGAGCGTTTAAGTATTTTGAGAAAATGTTTAATCTTGATTTGACAGCCAATTATGTGTTAAGTTTAGATTAAGCATGGTCTGGAAAGCTAAGTAAATTGACATGTGTAAAGTTCTAAGTAGAAGCTAGCGAGCTAAAAGAAGCTTAAGGATGACTAATCCAGCTAAGAGTGAGTATAGCTAGGATTGAAGGATCTAAAAAAAGTGTTGTTATTTTGAGATTTACTAGGAAAGAACTAAGTGTTGAGTTGTTAAGGTAGTTGGTAGGCGAGAAAAAGAGACTTGGAGTAGGCATTCAGAGGAAGGAAGGAAACAAAGTATTTTATGAGTGATTTTCTAAAAGAAAGAATAATGTTTTGAAAGTATTCCTTGTCAGACTTCTGTTGTTATCAAACATTTAACGTGTATTGTAATGTTGTTGATATTTATACTTGATTATTGAAAAGGAAGTTTTTAAACTAATATTTCCTGTTTATTGAATGTGATATTTTATGCGAGTAAACCATTAGCTTTATTCCTATCAATTAGTTAGCTATTATGTGCACACAATGAGTAGTGGCCACTATGGGGTCTGTGGACACATGGTGTTGAGAAGTTTGCCAAATGTGTTTGAGTCAATAGTCTAAGCAACAGAAAATAAATCAAGAAATTCTCAGGGGATGTTGATGATAATGCATCATCACAAAAGTCTACGAGTGGGAATTGTCAATATTCTTAGTCGAAGAAATAAGAAAGCTAATGTGTAATTTATGTTTTATTGAAATGAGGCGTTAAGAGTTTGTTTTATGAAATGAATTTATATGCTTGTATTGTATTACCAAAAAGGATTTCAAAATCTCACCCACTAAGTATTTGATTTATGTTTTAAGTTTTCCTTCTCTAGGTTATCAAGGCGTTGTGGCCAAGTAAGGAAGGATAAGGCCAGCAAGCTAGGCATTTTAAGTGTGAAGCTACGTTAGCGTTGGAAGTCGTACTTTATAGTTTTGTATCTAAGAAAGCTTGTATTGTATTGTAACCATAAAGAAGTTGTTTGTTCTATCTTGCATTATGAAAGTTTAAATTTAAAGTTGAAGCTGCCTTAAGTTTGTTGTTGTGTTGAATCCACTTACTAGGCATTCAGCATGCTATCTCGCGAGTGTCTAGGTGTTCATGCCTCCTTTTGGTCGTGCAGAAGTGATCTTGGGGTGGGGTGTGACACCCAAAACTTGCTTTCTTTTGTCATGCCTAAGAGATCTCCTTTTTCATCTCACTCATTTTCACTATTTGGACCACAGAGTCCCTCAGCTTTTCTCTTTCAGCAATGACAATTTGAATTCTACCTCTATCATGCTCATCGCCTCTAATTTCTTCTCAAACTTCTCCACAAGCTCAATGCTTGCAACTCGCGTTGCATTATCATTTTTCTTAGGGATGGGCACCATATCTACTTGTTTGTGGAGCTCTTCCCTTTCAATGTTATGGAGCTCTGTTTTCTACTCCACCTAAGCCTTCGTTCCTTGTGCTTTGACTTTTATGTTCAACAGTTCGCGTTGAACCTGCTTGCCTTTTCATTGGCTTGTTGCGCAGTTCTCTCAAACTCTGATTCAATAATAGGATCTTGAATTGCATTCATCTTCCTTTTCTCTTCTTCTTCTCTCCTTTTCCTATTCCTTGCCTTTCTTCCATCATGGTGAGTACTACAACATTGTAATCGTCATCTTCTTTTTTCATCTCAATATTCTTCAAATGCTTGCTCATATAGCCCTTTGCATCCTCCTATTCTTGAAGGGATAAAAGCTCTAGCAGAAGAATATTTTACAAAACTATTCCTCAATTTAATTTAGAAATCCTAATACATTAACAAAATAATACAGAAACTAATTTTCTTATTATAACTTAAAGGGTAAGCATGCTTTCTAATTATAGATTAGAGAAAGAAAAACTTATATAGTTTGACGCCTCTGAATCTACAAAAACTCCACATTGGGTCACCACCCATTCAAGACCTTCCTATCATCTGGGATGAGATTCGTTTGTGGGAACCAAATGAGATTGGAAAAAGTTTAAAGAAAAACTATTTTTGCAGAGAGCAAGAGCATTGGCTTAATTGATTAAGAAAAACTATTTTTTCTTTTGCATATTTATAAGGAGAATTTTCAAAAGTAGCAAATTAACAAAATATTTACAACCTAAAGCAAAAAATTTTAAATTCTATCGTTGATAGTCACTGATATGCTACAATGATAGAAGTCTATCAAAGACTATCATTGATAGAATCCCAATTTTTGCTATAGCTTGTAAATATTTAAATTTATTTTGCTATTTTTAAAAATACACCTATTTATTACTCCCTTTCCTTGAGGGAGTAGGTGAGAATCATAAGATTCTATTAATTTTTTTTAATTTATAGTAATTTATAATCAACTAATTAATTATTTAATTAATAATTAATTAAAGGGGCATCTTTAAAAATAACAAAATAAATAAAATATTTACAAGCTATAACAAAATTTTGGATTCTATCAATGATAGTCTTCTATCACTATAGCATATTAATGAATATTAGTGGTAGAATTTGCTATAGGTTGTAGGTATTTTTTAAATTTCCCTTAATTAAATCATATTTAATAAATATTATATTAAATCATATTTAATGAATATCTCTCAAATATCTTATAGTTTTAAATTAATTTAAATAAAATGGAATTTTTTAAAATAGCAAATTTTATAAAATAGTTACAACCTATAACAAATTCTATCAGTGATAGTCATTGATATGCTATAGTGACATAAGACTATCAGTGACAAAATCCAAAATTTTGCTATAACACTTACATATTTCAGTTTATTTTGCTATTTTTAAAAATGCACCTTAATTAAATAAAATTAAACTATAATATTAATTAATTCTTCAATTAGTTAATAATTAAATTAAATATTTTATATTTAAGGGAAATTTACAAAATATCTACGACGTATAGCAAATTCCATCACTGATAGTCATTGATATGCTATATTGATAGAAGACTATCATCGATAGAATCTAATTTTACTATAGCTTGTAAATATTTTAATTTGTTTTGCTATTTTTAAAAATATCAGTATATTTAACATAAATTAAATTTTAATCATATTCAAATATAAATTTCTCTCATAATCAATAATTTTAGTATGAATCTAATTTACATTAAATTAATATTTGAACTAATTTAAATATTTTATCTCTCATAAATTAATTTAGAATCATATGCAAAACTAAATTTATATAATAAATTTTCTTTAAAATTTCAACTTTATATTATAATGTATCACCATACATTATACTAATTTCCAAAGTAAATTTGAACATTTCAAATTACAACCAATATAAATAAATCTCATTACTCTTTACGAGCTACGAAAGGGACCTAATGGACATACAGATGAGAAGTTAAAACGATGTGAGATTAATTTGCTAAACTCATTAACCACATTAATCAATATTCATTAACTGTGTGTACACTCCACTAAAGACTGACAGCTGAGATCTTCTCATTGTAGATATATTTATGTGTCCATAGATATAGACCAATAAGAGTAAGTTAGTCCTTCATGAGTGTTCGTAACACCAGCGGGTCAAATTACCATTTCACCCCTAGGTTACTTCTAGTCCTTAAATTTTAGTGCTCCTTTAATGAACAACATGTTTATGGTCCAACCAATAAACAAAAATTCCTCTCGTGCCATAGAGAGAGTAGGGCCCTTTGATCAAGTTTCAAAGACAACATTTAAAGAAACACTCATCTACTTATCCTAAAGTCGAAAAGGAGTGAATTCCATCTTGTATGATTATGTTTCTAGCTCCTCACTCAATCTCATGCCATAGAGAGAGTAGAGCCCTTTGTTCATGTTTCGAAGATAATATTTAATGAAACACTCATCTACATATCCTAAAGTTGGGAAGGAGTGAATTTCATCTTGTATGATTATGTTTTCATCTTCTCACCCGATCTTGTCCCAAAAATGATAAGCATATCGAGTCAACAATCTGACCACTCTCACACATACAACTCAAAGGAGAATTTCTTGCGAACAAGAGTTCATAATACACTCAAGATTAAGACTAAGTTACCTAAGTCATCCTAATGAAATAGAAACCTAACTAGTTAATGGAGTTACATCTAGTGGTTACTATTTCGTGGTCCGGTCTTATGTAAACTCATTGCATAGGATATCCTCACTCACATGTCACCTACACAAACAAATTTCATCGCTATGTTTGTATCAAATACAAAGTGAGTTGTATGCATAGTGTTACCAGGATAAGGTACCTAACCTTATTTCTATAGTATAGATTCTTTAAGTTGATCTCGAATATTGATTCCTATATGTCTCTACATATTGTTCAATACTCAACAAATAGCTTAGGATGTTTGTTTATTGGATTTAGGTTATTAATAAAAAACTAATAATATAATCAATAACTATGATTGAAATAACAATAACAACATTTTATTAATTAATAATGATCAATGAGTTATATTTACTATCTATGCATTTTAGGACAGAAATCCTAACACATTTAACAATAACATTTTGACTTTACTGTGTTTCAGAACCACTTGCTGCCTTATTGGCTGGTTCACAATGTCTTCTTGAATTTCTCGTGTCTTAACCAATCTAAGTAACTAAATTCTCCAAACACCTCCTTCACATCTCCCTAATGAAACCTGCTAAGGGAGGTTGCTTCGCTTTCAACTCGCTTAATTAACGTTGTCTACTTTTTGATTCAGGTCCATCAAGTCATACTGTGTCTATGGATTTAGGGAGGCTTTGATAGATTGGGGTTGGGTTTTGGACGATTCCTTCATTGTAAGGAAGGGTTTGGTCCCCTACTTCATGGGCATTTTTGTGCTAATAGACACTCAAACGAATGATCGTTAAATTGAAGGACTGGAATCAGGATCATGCTTAAGGTTTTGGCTAGAAGTAGTGGAGGTTGAAGGCCTCTTCCTTTGAACTAGGGGAGAATGAGCATCTGAGGGGATGTATTGCTTATATTCAGCCATCTAAATGTTTGTTAAAAACAAAAAACAACTAAGATGTTTGCTAAAAAAAATAGAGAAACAAAGAATTAGGTGAATGCTTTGAGAGTTTGAATGGTTGGAAATGATTTTGAATGTGAGGAGTAGAAGGGTATTTATAAGTGAAAAATGCATGTGCTAATCATGATTGATTGTGTCTCTCTCTTCATCAATTGAGACATGACTAGTGGTGACGCATGTTTCAAATTATTCCCAAATGGATAAAAACCCTTGGACTTCTTCCTCGCGATCATGTGATCCAAATGTTAGATGTCTCAGAGTACCTTATTGTATGACATCTCAATGCTCTAGAACCTCATCGCGTGTTCATTTTACATTCAACGTATGTTAGCACACTAAGCATTTTTACACAGATTCCCCTAATTTAGCAAGCTCTATAGTTTAAGCACAAAAATTTCTAATGAACAAGTGGTAAGAAAGCAGTAAATGAAAGCAATAAAGAAATTGATAAAGGATGCACAAAAGTCTATTGTAAATGGAATAATTATCCATAGAAGCACATTAGCATCAATGCATGAAAGCATGAAAAGTGGTGTTAAGCTAGATCCACGTAGTAAATGCATGAAAGCAGTAAATGAAAGCAATAAAGAAATCGATAAAGGATGCACAAAAGTCTATTGTAAATGGAATAATTATCCATAGAAGCACATTAGCATCAATGCATGAAAGCATGAAAACTGGTGTTAAGCTAGATCCACGTAGACTTTAACGCGATTTACATCTTTATAGTATGTCTTGACTCTTTGTCCATTCATTTTGAACACGTTTGTTCCATCAAGTGATGCAAGCTTAACACCATGCCGGAAGACCTCTTTGATCACAAACAATTTTAACCAACGTGATCTAAGCTTCCCTACGAGCAGTTGCAAATGTGAGCTAAATAATAAACCCTTTTATTCAAAATATAACTCACGTTTGCAAATGGGGCGATCATTCCACACCTTCGTCTTCTCTTTATAGATCTTGGCGTTCTCATACACAATTCAACTTTGATAAGCAGAACATAGTCGAAAAGATAAACAACCTCCCTTTATTCCTTAACAATTAACAAATTAGATACTGTACAATGTTTATGTTTTCTTTAACAAAAAATCTTTAAATAAACTTTAGGCCTTCAACGTCTAGCTTGCTCGCCTTGGTCCTTCTTTACTTGGCCTCAATGCTTTGATAACTTGGAGAAGGAAAACTTGAATAATAAGTCAAATACTAACTGAGTCATGATTTTGAAATCCTTTTTAGGAGTACAATTCAATCACATAAATTCAATTTCATTTTCGTAAGCAGGCTCTCAATGTTCTGTTTCATAAAAACATACAAATCACACATTAGCTTTTACTTATCCTTTTTTTCCTAAGAACATGAATTATTTCCCTCACATTGACCTGAGATTCGTTTCACCAGTATCAAGCCACATAGACTCGAGATTCACTTCACCAACATCTAGTGCTTAGACCTGAGATTTCTTTCACCAGAATTTTATGGGAATTACTCTAGTTCATTTCTTATTGCTTTAGACTGTTAACTCAAACACATTTATCCTTTATGTGCACACCACATATCAATTAGCTCATTAATAGAGATAAGGCTTAACTCACATATAACCATCACAATCATCAAATAAAGACAACAGTTTAGAACTTTCTATGGAGAAAGTGGAGGGTGTAAACTTTAGTTTCATGATTACACAATGAAACCCTAACATTGTATAAAACAGCAAGTGCCAAGATCTTTGAACTAGATCATTTTACAAATTACACTTAGATAAAGAATCACATACCTTGATCAATGAATGGTCTTCTAAAAGATTGTGTTTCTCACTTGACCTCCCTTAACATAATTAATTTTCTTGATGGAAGAGTGAATTACTTGAATGAGGCAGTGAGAGGACCAATCACTAAGGTTCTATGTATAGACACCATCCATCATGGTATTTAATTAGGGTATTATCTTTTTACCTAATGGACCTAATAAAATAATGGGTCCTAAAAAGATAAAATGGCATATAATGCACATGGGCCACATTAACAATAATATTATATTTAAAATAAATCTAACGTTCTCCCACTTGGCCCATTTACTTCATTTACCATATACATTCATAGACATAATGCGCAAAATTAAACTTCATAAAATATCATGTCAAGTCAAAGAAACTACTAAAGGATCACGATGCGCAAAATTAAACTCTATAACATATCATGTCAAATCAAAGAAACTACTAAAGGATCACGACAGTCATATATCATTGTATTAACATACTCCCTTCCATGTATCACTAAAATAGTTCTTTTATTAACATGATTGATTATAAAGATAATCAATAATGGTCCAATAATAAGTGTCTTTATTAAAGACGATGTCCTATTTAGCATAATTTATTTATGTATATACTAATCATAAGAACAGAACAATGAGATTGAATCATAAACAATAAATAAATGAGCTCAAAGTGTCAAATAACATAATTTTGATTTCAATAATGATATCTACTAAATCCCATACGTTTAATATTATCATTGAATGTCTTTAGTGGCAATCCTTTAGTTAGTAGATCTGAAATCAGAAGTTTACTGCTAATGTGTTTGATTGACAACCTTTGTTTTTGAACTTATTCTTTAACAACAAAGTATTTTAAATCCATAAGTTTAGCACCTTTAGAATATTTGTTGTTTGTTGAGAAGAAAACTACTACAGAATTATCACAATAAATTTTCAACAGCTTGGCAATACTGTCAACAATTCCAATCCTTGAGATAAAGTTCTACAGCCATAAAACATGAATTATAGCCTCAAAGCATGCTACAAATTCAACCTCCATAGTGGATGCAACAACAATACACTTCTTCACACATTTTCATGAAATTGCTCCTTTAGCTAATACGAACAAATAGCCAATAATGGATTTTTTACGAAATATGAATCTGAATATCTAATCATCTCAAGATGATAAGATCTCTTGTAAGTAAGCATATAGAACAAGGATTATAATTAAACTTACTCCCACTGATCCTTAGGTATATACATCGATCACGATATTTTCTTTAAAATCAAAGGATGTGATGATATCAATTGCACTTAAGATACCATTGTCTGGAAGCTTGTTTCAGTCCATATATTGACCTCTTTAATTTACACACTATATGTTCCTTTCCTTCAACAATAAAACTTTCTGGTTGATCTATGAACACTTCTTCATCTAAATTCCCACTTTTAGAAAGACAGTTTTCACATCAATTTGATAAAGCTCTAAATCTTAATGAGCTACTAAAGCCATAATAATTCTTAATGAGTCATTTTTCCGAGATAGGAGAAAAGATCTCTTTGTAGTCAATGTCATCCTTTTGAGTAAAACCTTTGACAACAAGTCTACCTTGTGTCGTTTGATATTGACATTTGAGTTAAGTTTGGTCTTAAAGACCCATTTACACCCAACTCTTTTACTTCATTTAGAAAATTCTACAAGGTGCTAGACTTCATAATCATTCATAGATTTTAACTCTTCTTCCATGACATATAACCATTTGACATAATTATCTTCTTTAATGGCTTGTGAAAACGAAACTGGATCATTATTAATACATTAGTCAATTTTCGACTCACGCAAATTAAATCAAATAGTCATCAGAAATAGCTGATCTTCTTTGTCTTACAGATCTTCTTAACTCTATTTCTTGTGGTCCCTTAGTTACAGGTTCATTTGTTATAACATCATTATGTGGTGTTTGGTCATTAATTTGTTATTGTGGAATGTTAACATAGTCAACAACTACAAAAACAACAATTTGAGAAGAAGTTATAGATGAAGGAATTTCCACCATAAATTTTATAATTTACACTTTACGTGGTTACAAATTCCCACTAATTATGCCATTCTCAATTAACCTCACATTTCTAATTTCAATTATTCTCATACTGTGGTTAGGACAATAAAAATGTCTATACCTTTCGATTTTTCTGGATAACCAATGAAGAAACCACTTGTTGTTCTTGAATCCAGTTTCCTTTCTTATGGATTATAGATTTTTACTTTTCTTGACAACATCAAACATGCAGATGCCTTAAACTAGGTTTCCTTCCTGTCCACAAGTTAAAAGATGTCTTTGGAACTGACTTACTAGAAACACTATTCAATAAATATTAAGTGGTTCTTAATGCATACATCCATAAGAACACAGGTAAAAATGAATTAATTAACATACTTCTAACCATATTCATTAATGTACGATTATGCCTTTCTACAACACCATTTTGTTGTGGTGTT